>VDFB02315203.1:0-22866 GCA_007258455.2 Sequoia sempervirens | reverse complement strand
ACCCATTCAAAGTCCTATACTAGTTTGATATGTAGAATTTTCTTTGAAGGAAGCTTACTCCTACCTCAACCTACTCCCTTTTCCTATGCAATGCCACATCTTTAATATCTAGAATGAAGGGGTAATATGTTACCATATCACTTGGGATAGAAAGAAGCTCCATATCATGGGGCCTAGGAATGCCAAGACCCAAAGTGACAGCTTCCAACACCTCCTCTAGCCCACCTAATATTTTAGGTATGAAAAGTTTTCGAGCCATTTCTTCCACCTCCACCTTTGGGACTTGTACCTGTCAAGAAGAGCTACCAAAAAATGTAAGGAGATATAATCTACTTTATATCTCTTGCTTGATGACATAAAATATCATCACAAAATGAGTTTGACCATGTCGATCAACATGAAATATGCTTCTAACATAATCCACTTCAATTGAAGCTCTAAGATCATGCCAAGGAAGGTCATTTGTTTGCAAGTACTCACCAAACTAATGGGAGTGTCCATACCACCACACAATGCACTTTTAATAGGCATGCACACAATTAATTAAGCTTCTATGTCCTCAAAATGCTCTATAAGATAGTGTTAATCTTGTTTAAATAAATATCATGATGAGTGCACTAAAATTCATTAATGCACAATTATCCATGTAATCATCTAATGTATGATGAAGGAATTTAGACCTCTCACCTATATTGCTCCATCTTTGGTAAGTATGCCTATAATAAATGTTAGCACAAACACATAATATTATTAAATATAATTTCCTTGTCTTGGTTTATCGATAGTACCTCCAGGTCATAATAGTTAATCATTAGCTCCCATCAAAACAAGAGATATAAATGAAAGTGTGTTACGAAATAGGATTACTAGTGTTTTTGGCTGAGAGAGTACAATGGTCTCAAAAATAACATTCACTAGAAGTTAGAGGGATTCCCTAACACTTGTAAAAAAAATTCCAAAATGTGGTTCATAATTAGCTGTGACATCACTCCTAATCTTCGTGCCCAAACTTGAAGAGAAGAAAAACCAATTGCACACTTCTCATAGGGGATAGGGGCCTATAGTGGAGTGGGGTCCAATAGTGGGGATAGAAGTAGTCCTTAGTAGACTCCATAGTGGAGCACCTTAACATCCAATTGCAAAACACTTTTTATCCATAAAGTACATAAACTAGCAAATCATGTGATGCCACATTAGTGCACCAATAAAACATGACTTAGTGCACCACTATCAGACTCACTTTCTTTTGGGGAACTTTTGGATACCTCAACAAAAAGCATGATAATGTGGCAAAATATTTGATGATGTGGCCCTAAAATGAAATATAGAAGCATGTGAGTTTCCAAATAAACAGTTGTACAAAATTGGAAGTTATTTGAAATTTCCACATAGGATTTTGAGAAACATGAAGTTAGGGTGCTCCACTATAGGCCCCTCTCCCGTATTCATCCTTCTTAAAGAATTCTTGATCTTGCAGGCATAAGAAATGTGGCACTATTAAAGGTAGATCTTGCGACCTTCTAGACTAGAGTGGACCAATTTCGTACTTCCTGCATCCTTCCTTCTCAAAGAATTTTTGAACTTGTGTGTGTAAGATACATGGCACTATCAAATTTCATGCACAAGATATATTCTTTTCAAAACCTCCTTTAAGAAAATGTGGCACAAAAATCGATGCATTATCATGTAAGCTTAAAGCGTCAACCACAACCATTCCACAAACCTAGCTATACAACTTCTATATAGCACTATTAGACGTCTATCACATAGGCTTTAAAATGATCAACAATGCCCTGATAGCCTAAGGAGCAGTGAAAACCTCTAAGCCACCTATCTAGATCTAAAATGAACCAATGGTGCTCTTTCCTCATCCTCTAGGCTTAAAAGTATTCTTGCACTTGCACACATATGACACGTGGCATTTTTAGACATCAAATTCAAGATATAAACTTTTTAGACCTCTAATAGGGGAGTGCAACTCAACAACTATGGAATTATCACACAAGCTTAAAGTGACAACCCAATTATCCTAGGATCCAAATGAGATAGCTTCTACATGGCCCTATCAGTCATCAAGACACTAAATTAAACTTTTAGATCCTCCCTTGATGCCCTAATAGCCAAAGGATTAGAAAGTATACCTCTAAGAGGTAGTTCATGTGACCTTTCTAGGTTTGGAACAAAAAAATGGTGCTCCTTCTCTCATCCTTTAGGCTAAAAAATTTCTTGAACTTGCATGCAATTGAAACATGGCACTCTCAGATGTTAGGCTCAAAATGTAGAATTTTCATAACTTCCATTAGGGGAACACTACCCAATGGTCATGGAACTATCACGCAAGCACAAGCTTGAAGCATCAATGAAACCATCTCAGGAATCAAACATGATTGCTTCCACATAGCACTATTGGGTGTCAAGTTTAATATGTAACCATCAAATCCTCACTTGGGGGAATGCAACATAGAACACATGCCATTATCATGTAGGCATTACAAGCATCAATACAACTAACCTAAAACCTAGTAAAATGACTTTCCACACCAACGATGTGGAAAACAAGGTTGACCATATATGAACTACTTAATTAGCTTGAGACCCCAGGGACATCACTCCCTTGGCCTTCTCTGTAGATGATTTTTGCAAAGCCTTCTAATTTGAAGAAGCTAGATGAATCAATTTGGAGGGCTCCTATCTCCATTTTACAAGCATGATTTGCTAAGACATCTTTTGCTAAATTATCTTCCTTGTATTAATGTGTGATTGTTACTGAAACAAAATCCTCAATAATTTCCCAATTTGGTCTCAAGATTTCAGAGATGGCCCAATTGTAGGCTTTCATGTTTCTACATGCATTGATAATATTTAATAAATCTCCTTCAATGTGAATATTTTTGACCTGCATGTTGTGTGCCAGCTTAACACCTACTAACAATCCATGAGCCTCTACTACATTATTTGTACCTATAGGTAACTTTAAAGAAAATATTTTTAATATTTCTCCTTTATCATTATGAATTACACAACCTAACCTATATATACCTAGATTGTCTTTAGATGCACCATCAAATTTTAGTTTTATAAAATTTGGATGTGATGCACAACATTTGATTATGCTCTTGTCAACTTTATGAACCTTAGAATATGCTCCCTAGTTTGTAACTTTGAGAAGAGGACAAATTTTTAACATTTCATTGTCCTAGCTAGAGAATGAGTTAAATGGGTTTTATTTTTTCAACACATCCACCATTACTACTTTAGATATATTCTTATCCAATTTATTAATTTTTTTTTTCAATTCTAGAGACCTATTTCTAAAAATCCTTCTATTACTCTCAAGCCATATGTTCCAAACTAGTAATGCAGGAATCATCACCCGTAATGCATAAAAAAGAGAGCCTTTATACAGTAACAACCAACTCTAGAATAATTCCAAAAGATGTTTGGTAGGGGGAAGCCCAATGGAGCTATTTTTAATCCAATTCCAACATGTTTGAGAAAAAATAAAATGTAATAGAAGATATTTGATCCACTATTTTCAGGCAAGAGAAACATAGAATATAGTTGAATGGCTTGGATATTCCTAACCTAGAGAGTCTACAACTTGTAAGAACCCGCTTGCGAAGAGATAACCAAGAAAAATCACTTGATTTAGGAAGGATTGAGGAGTGCCAATAGAGCTTATATGGTCATTTTCCTAATTGAATTTTCTCTTCAAAGGTCAAAGATTTGTAACCTTTCTTGACATTGGCTTGACTTAGATGGGGCCCAAGTAAGTTTATACTTTGACTATGGAAGTAGAATAGTCCCTGTATCTAGTATTCATTGTAGCTTTTTCTTTTGGTGTTGGGGAAATGGGAGATTATGGAAAATTTTCCATAAAACATTGGATTTCAATTTTGAGTTGTCTTTTACTACATAATGATTGAATTTTGAACCCGAGACTACTTTTAGACAATCTTGAGCCTCTTGAAAACCATAAAATGAGGATAGTGAGGGATTCCCATTCCATGAGTCTTCCCAAAAGCTAATATTTTCACCGTATTTGACAATCCATGAAAGAAAATGGGATATTACATCTTAGCAAGTGATGATGAAGTTCCACATATTTGATCCTTTCGATGGATTTCCCAGAGTGAAGACTCTTTCCAGATCACTCGAGTATAGGTATTTTGATCTCATTATGCAACTCCATTTAGATGAGGAGTTTTCATATAGCTTCCAAGTTAGCTTTGTACCTATAGCTAAATTTCTTAATTCTATATTTTGTAATTCAACACCTCCAAAAGCTTTGTCCTTCCATAATTTTTCCCAAGAAACTAGAGGTATTTTCCTGGAGTTATCTAAATTACCTTTCCAAAGAAATTTCCTGGTGGCTTTACCAATGTTCTCATGAGCCCCTCTTGGTGTTTTGAGAATTGATAGGAAGTAATTTGGAATGGTGGATGAGACTACTCTAATCATAGTAATTTTCCCTACCAATGATAGTCATCTACCTCTCCACGATGTTACTCTATTTTGAAGTCAGAAAGATTTTATTCCAAGCCCTATGAAGAAAGGAATACCCAAAGAGCTATATGGTAGATTATTCTATCTAAATTTTAGAATAGAGAGAATACATCCAATTACCAAAGCATTAGTATTCTAGAAAAATATTTTTGATTTCCCTAGGCTAATCATTTGTCCTAAAATTAGACAGTAGTTGTCGAGTACATATTTAATATTTTTAGCTTTACTGAGAGATGACCAAATAGTAATGTATCATCTTTGAATAAAGAATGTGTATAAGAGATATTTGTTCTTGGTATTTTTATACCCTCCCACTTATTTGATGCATGGAAGGTTGATATTTCCCTACTCAACACTTCTAGCATTAGAATGAAAAGGAAGGGAGAGAGAGGATCCTCTTTCCTCACTCCTTGTGAAATAGAGAAAAAACCGACTAGTGATTCATTTTTTAGGACAAAAAGTATTTCTATCTTAAGGTAGAAGATAACCCATTTGCACCATTTTGTAGCAAAACCTAGTCATGCCAAGACCTTTGATAAGAAGCCCTAGCTTACTTTATTGTAGGCCTTCATCATATCCAATTTAAATATAATCATATCCAAAAAATTTCCTTGATGAATTGAATGCAAGATTTCATGGGCTATTATTTCCCCTTCAACTATCTCTTTTCTTGAAACAAGACCACCTTGTTCCTCCAAGATTATATCTAGAATAATTTTGGAAAGCCTTAAGGTAATGGCTTTTGAAAAGATTTTATAGATGGTATTGCAGAGGGAAATAGGTTTGAAGTCAAAAAATGAGGAAGGTATTTTTTTTGGGACTAAGGGAAATATGAGTAGTATTGAGCTCTTTTAGCATTATGTTGTTTCTATGAGATTCCTCTAAAGCCAACCAACTATCTCTTCCTACAAACTCCCAACATTTTTGATAGGATAGTGTAGTAAAACCATCTAGAACTGGAGCTTTATTTGGGGCAAGAGAAAAGACTACATATTTAACCTCTTTTAGGGTGAACGAAGCCAAAAGAAACTTGTTATAATCCTAGTTAAGTACTCTTGGAATGAAATTTAAAAATTCATGTTCTTTTCCAACCAAATTAGGATCCTAATTCACCAATTTGGAGAGGAGATTAGAAAAGAATAAGATGAATTCATTTTGAATTTATAGCTCATCTTTTAGTAGCTCATTGGAGGTATATTTAATAGAGAAGATTGTATCAACATTGTGTCTTGCCTTAACTAAAGTGTGGAAGAACTTTGTATTCCTATCTCCCTATTTTAACTAGGTTTCTCTTGATTTTTGTTTCCAATATATTTCTTCTCTAGCAAGAACTTCTAAGTCTTTTTGAAGTTGATAATTGTGTTGGAAAGTTACATTGTTCATACCCACTTGAATAACCTAATCATTTGGCTCTTAAATTTTTTGAATAAGATGATTTTTTTGTTCAAAAATAATTTTGAAGTGGAGATGATTCCATTATTTGATCTATCCTTTTATAAATTGATGCTTTTTGGCTATTTGAAACATTATGGATCCTACCACAAATGGTGCATTCTCCCACCATTGTTTGAGGAGAGGTAGGAAGCTGTCATCTCTAAACCACAAGTGTTAAAATTTAAATGATGATTTAAATTTACTTGGTATAGAATTCCAAGTTATCTCCGATTGGATTAGATAGTGATCTAGTCTAGTAAATTTGAGGATGAAAGAAACATATTGAAAGCCATTGTTGGAATAGATTATAGAGAGCAGGAAATTATCTATTCTATCTTCAATGAGACAAAATCGTTTCCTTCTATTTGTCCAGTAAATTTTCCATTAGTTGGAAAACAATCTATCAATGCATTATCTAGAATGAAATTAGAAAAGTACTCCATTAATTTTGTAGGGGAGATACTACCCCCATTTTTTTTCTTTTAAAGAGGTAATAGCATTAAATTCCCCTCCTAAAATAATCGGTTCCTCTTTTAATAAGTTGATGGTTTTTGTCAGTGAATCCTATACTTGTTTCTTGCCAACAATAGAAGTGAGACCATATATGTTGAATAACCAAAATATATGTTGATAACATTCAATCTTGATGAGCATCCACCATTGTTGAGCTGCAATAAATTCTACCTTGACCTTGTACGGATCCCATAAAATTTCTAATCCTCCTGATGCCCCTACAACAGGAATGTAAAACACTTCCTATTTGGTCCATCTACTCAGAATTTCTTTGTTTTGTTCATCCAAAACTTTTGTTTGTTGCAATAGAAAAGTATCAGCATCACTAGAGTCAATTTGATGCTTTATCAAGTGTCTCTTGTTAGGGCCATTTAAGCCCCTAACATTCCACAAAAGAACCTTCATTAGTCTTGAGGAGAGCGATAGGCCCTCGGTCTCAATTTCAGATTTTTATCCAAAGTAGTTTGTAAACCTGTTGCAATTTCTTCTTGTATTTTCCTTGTCTTGTATTTTTCCCCTTTCTTTGTACTTGTCTTAGGAGATAAGGGCACCACATCAAACTAAGTTTGTGTGATTGAGAGAGGTTCAGAGTAATAGAAGTTGTTAAGGTTCTCAACCATTTCATCAATGATTTTTTCTCCTACTTTTTCTAAAATCTATTTTGTCGTTTTTGATAGAGACCTTAAAGAGGGAGCATTAGAGATAGGAGGAATACATATTCTATAATATTCCATTTGCGATTTTCTACAACAAAACCTCCATTATGAGGCTTAGGATGTTAATTCATTTCAATATCATTATGAACCATATGGTTGGGATTAGGAGCATCATCTAATTCCAAAGTCTTAGCAGTAGTACTATGAGAGGACACACCATCTGAATCGACGGTCGTTGAGTCTGGGACTACTAGAGAAACATCCTGTTTCACTACTTCCTCTATCAATGAATTTAAAATCCTATCATCAGATTTCATTTAATTTCCAAATTATTGCTTTTCGATACATGTGAGACTGGAATCTCCAGTATTAAATTAGTAGAGTTTAGCATAGGCAACTGCGCTGAAGCTTCATTCTCCTTGTCGCAGCATATAAACTTTAAAGGAGAGAGAACTTTTTCCAATTGAAATTTCGTCGGATCCTTGTCTCCTATTTTATTCATCGATGGACTTTTCTTGAAGCCTCATTACTATTTATTGCTCCCTCATTAGCCAATGAAGAAATCTTTGGGAATAAGTTAAAGTCATCCTTAAGAAGTATTCTTTTATCAAGTGTTATGTTTTCCTTATCCTCACAGGCCTCCCGAGATTTTGTGATATAATGCGAACATTCTATACTGGGATGTGTCATTAGATGGTAGGAATGACTTACGATTTTAGGCCCTTCTAGAAAAATTTCGTGTCCGCAGTTCCCATTTCTAGAGTGGATTTGAAAAGCTCGTGGGAGAGGTATAGTGGTATCTATTAGAACAAAGAACTGAACAGGAGCTTCGATGGTATTAAGAAAGCTTTGATCATGCTTCATAAAAGTACCGAGCTGATTGCCCAGGGTTTCCACTATTTGTAGATCTCTGTGTTCAGTGGTAGGGTTTGTAGTTGGATCCAAAATGTCACAAACTTTATAATATTGGATGAAGGGTTAAAGTTGGGGATTCAGGGTTGCATATATATTTCTGTATCTTTTTGAACTCACGTCTTCACTTTGAAGACAGCATTATTCAAATATAAAATAAGATTACAACATATTTGCAAAACAACTCTGTAAGAGTTTCACTGCATACAATTTAAGAGTGATTTCAACAATATTTCTATACCTAAAAATTCAACATACATTCAACTCATATGCCCAATTCATACATAAATGAACATGTTGGAAACCATAAATAGTTTACAATAGCATATGCTAAAACCCCCACAAAAATGACACCTAATTTTGACCCATTTCCCAATGCCACCTTGGAGATTCTAATTTATGATAAAAATATCATATTCTCTTACACTCTTACAACTATCATAACTAAATAAATATATCCACTCAACATGGGCACACAACTTTTCATTATACTCCACCTCAAAATAAGAAATTTGTGATTAATAATAAATCATGTCATAGTTGGTCAAAATTCCAAAGTACCCTCCCTCTATTCTTGGCTCTTTTGTGTCATTATATTTCTAATCATAGTCACGATTTAGACCATCATTATATTTACAAAATACTTGTTCCAATTTTGTTCCAAATTAGGCACATAGAGCATTTGAACTTAAGTTACAACTCTTTTAATGATCTTCTACCTAAATGTAATAATTTTAAAGTTTATGTTTATATAAATAATATCTTTTAATGTCTGATATTTTATTTAAATTTATTTTTTAATTTGTTAAATATTTGATAGTAATTTTATATTAAAAATAATAAATAATTATTTAATTTTAAAATTTAATTTTAAATTATTTATATTAAATTTTTCAATATTTTCAAAAAGATTGGCCTCCAAAAATTGGGATATCTAGATTTTAACTAATCATTTTCATGGTAACATTCCTATGGATCTTTACTCTCTACACAACTTGACTTACCTTAACCTGGCCTTTAGTGGATTCCAATGTATAATTCAAGGGTAGCTTAGTAATCAATCTCACTTGCAATTTTTAGATGATTCAAGCTGGGGGTTATATAACTCTAGTTTAAGGTGGATATAGAGGCTACATGAATTAAATTATTTTTTCTTATTAAAGTTTTCTTAAATATCAAAAATTAGTAATTATAAGCATCCCCTTGTCATCTCCATCTCCTCCAATAACTAGACCTTTCATATTTTTCTTTGACCACAAACTCCAACGTTATCCAAAACCTCAACTCCCTCTCCCATCTTTTTTTTAGATGACAATGAATTTAGTTTCACAATGCTTTTATTCTTGGGAAATATTACTCATTTGCAAGAGCTTATTTTGTCTTCCAATACAAATTGAGTGGAGATATAGTTCGTATATTATGTGGAAAATGGCCACAATTGACCATGTTTTGATTGTCATGTAACAATATAACATTATGAAGTATGCCTCTAACTATTGGTCAACTTTCATGTCTTTGAATTATCTCAATCTCTTCTCCAATGAACTAAGTGGAATTATACTTTTTCCTATTGGTCAAATTTCATATTTGACTAATCTTAATATCTCCTCCAATGAACAAAGTCGTATTATACCTTTTCCTATAGGTCAAATTTCATATTTGACTTATATTTATCTCTCCTCCGATGAACTAAGTGACATTATACTTTTTTTTGGGTCAAATTCCAAATTTGATTCATATTAACTTCTCATCCAACAATTTACAAGACCAATTTACTCCTTATGCTTTCAAAAATACTAATAAGCTTGATAACCTTGACCTCTCTTATAATAAATTGACTATCCAAATTGACACAAAATGGATACCACTATTTTCCTTATCTAGTTTAAGATTGGATTATTATAATTTATTGAAGGTATCCTACCTCCATTCCTTTCAACACAATATGAATTAATATATTTTGATCTCTCCCAAAATAGTTTATTTTGAAACATTTCACCTTGGTTTGGAGATTAAACCTATCCACAAGAATTGAATATATGATACAATAACTTGCTAGGACAACTTTCCTTCACATTGAAGATGAGTTCCTTTATCTATTTAGATTTACATACACATATGTTGAATGTTTTTCTTTTAATTCCCTCAACAAATTCATCAGATTTGTGGCTATTGAATTTGTCACAAAATGGATTTATAGTTGTTATCCTAATAAAAATTGTAGATTTCTATTCAGCATTAGATTCTTGTCATTTTTTAGTAAATGTTCATAGTGGTGGAATTCCTTCTTCCATTGGTCTTCTACAAAAATTGAAGGTGTTTAATCTCTCAAAGAATAGATTATCTAGTAAAATACCATCAAATCTAACAAATTGCTCTTCTTTCACAAGATTGAATTTGAGAAAGAATAATTTAATATGATATATTTTTGTTCAAATTTGAATGCTAATTTATCTCATGACACTTCAACTCAATGGAAATATATTGAAGTGAAACTTGTCCTTAAGTCTTCAAAACTATTCTACCACAATTCTCTAAGTAGTTGACACTTATTTTGAGGTCAAATGATCTTTAAGGGAATATTTCAAATTGGTTAAGAAATATTTTCCAACATTCATGTGATATATATTTCAAATAATAATTTGAATGAAGCCATCCCACCAAAATTAAAAAAAAAAGATTATTATTATAGAGAAAAGATCTAAATGAAAAACAAAAGATTTTTATTTTTTATTTTTTTATATTGAACAAATCAATAAAAAAATTACAAAGGATGAAGAGTAACATGCCAATTCTATTTTTTATTTATTACTTCACATTGATCTATCTCCAAATCAACTATCAAATTGATTTCCTTCTCTTCATATTTTGTCATGAGGCTTCCTTCAAAAGTCTTTAGTGGCCAAAAACAAAAAGGGCTCAAAACAAACTCTCAAACCACCCCAAGTCCCATGCCATTTTAGAAGGACGAGATTTAAACTTATTTTTCTTTTGAGAGATTCTAGGGTTCTATTTTTTGCTTAAATTTAAGCAGCAAGAGTGTTAGCATGCATAAATTTGATTGGTGGGAAAGGATAATTTGGAATCTTTTCTTATTTTAAAGGAGCAGCTACTGTTTATTAGGAATGGAAAATAAGTTGTGAAAAAAAGGGGGAGCTGGAAATAAGCAGCAACTGCATATTGTGAAAAATCCACATGGCTCCACAAATTTTTTCCCTCTTTTTTAATATTTGTTTTCATTTTTTTTTTAATTTTTTATTGTACAATACAAATTTAAGTTAGTGCATAAAAATAAGTAGAAAATTAATATTCATGAGACCATCACCTTGGTCTAATGAATATCTTTATCTCTCCTCCAATGAATTGAGTGACATTATACCTTCTCTTTTTGGTCAAATTCCATATTTGATTCATATTAACCTCTCATCCAACAATTTACAAGACCAATTTACTCTTTATGCTTTCAAAAATACTAGTAAGCTTGATAACCTTAACCTCTCTTATAATAAGTTGAATATCCAAATTGACACAAAATGGATACCACCATTTTTCCTTATCTAGTTTGAGATTGGATTATTGTAATTTATTGAAGTTATCCTACCTCCATTCCTTTCAACACAATATGAACCAGCACTTGCACCTGAAGGGTGCAAGGGTTACTACCATAGAAAAGTATAAACGGTTCAAGTGCAATTATTATGCATTTATTATTTTTTTCGATTGCTTTACATAATTGGCTAGTATATCTTCTGTCAAATTCACACAGGATTTGCATCTGATCTGGTTTGAAGCCACACCCAAAATTGAATATGATAATTTACCCAATTTAGTTGTCTTAACACGTAAAATGATTCTTGGGGAATTTGAAGATTAGTCTCCATCACGAAAGCCCTTATGATTTATTACCTGAATTCTTCCTATTTGATGCCAAGCTGGTTGAGATTATAGATCTAATTCTAGTTTATCCAGAGATAGTAAATAATCCTTCTAATCCAAAAATGTAACTTTGCTGACATTGAAACTTGTAGAAACCCTGACAGCTGACCTTGTGTTTTCTGAATAGAGCCAAGCCATGCTATACACAAGCATTTCAAAAAATACTTTCGTAGTGTCCACCATGCTTTTATCACAGTTTTTGGCAATCCATGGTTCAGAATCTGAATGATCCTTTTCTTCCCATTGAATTCGAGCAATATCCTAATAAAGGGGAAAAAAACCCCAAAATCCATGATTCATAACTTGAATGATCCTATTGAGTTCAGGCAATAACCAGATAAAGGAAAACGACAAGAAGAAAATCTTGAAAACCCTTCCAGTACAAATCCTAACCATCTTTAGGGAAAAAAACTCCAATAGCTTCTATACAGTTTGTCCTCTAAAATATCAATCCTCTAACTTAATTTGCCATCAAAATTTGCCGAAAATCCAAAGATTTTAAATCCAACATACTGCAGAAATTGGAACAAAAAAAAATATTGCAAGTAGAATCAATCCCAAAACCTTTGAAACTTTCCTTGGCGGAGGTACAGGGAAACAAAGCTATGCCACTGCAATAATATAAGCATGAGATCTCAGGAAAAACCTTTTGTTAGAACCGATCTTGATCTCATCCCAAAATGCTCATCAGCCGTTTCTAAGCCTGCTGTAATCATTGCATCCTTTACATGCTCATTCCTTCCTGTTTCTCTCAACAGCGAAAGCAACTTGGGAATATACAATGATGTTTTCAATGCCGAGAATGAATAAACAACTCTGTTCTGAAAAAGTAAAAGAATTATGAATAAGGTTGATGAGAAGAAGAATAAATATTGTTTAATTGGGAATAATAGCTTTACCAATCTCAATTCTATTTACATAGGGTCACTTAAAAATATTTAATAAACTGTTGTGTTATAGCAAATGATAAAATTCTGTTAAAAATATTTGTACAGTCTGCACAAAGAAATTGTATCTTGCCGATTTATGTATTTTGTTAGGGAAGTGTCCTTTACCCTTTCTTGAGAAAGAAATGGGATGCTAACAAATTTCACTATCTCACTGAACTCAATTCCATTCTCACTGTTGTTATCTTTGCATACAACATAATAAGCAAACCAAAACATAAAGTACACAAAAATATTCAACTGCACCTAAAAAAATTCAGCTCTACTGACACCATCTTCCTTCAACCAACACTTGAATATTCAGCTCTGCTGACACCATCTTCCTAAGAATCATTTTAACATTGAATTGTTTCATTCTTAAGCTTATTATCATTAAACCACTCGGAGAGAACATCACATTACAGAGGATTGAATCTTCGTAATGTAAAGGAAAGCAGATGAACTAACAAAAAGAAAGCAAGAATAGAAATTTACATGACTTGAATAAGAGCAATGAATATCGGCTAAAAGGAATATTTGAGGGTCTGTAAAAGTCCAATAGCATATAGGAGATCTTAGTTTGGAGTCTACCTAAAACACTCATTCATATAAAAACAATAAAGAAAGGTAAATATTCAATATCAACAGTCAGAACAGAACATATTATCTGCAAAAATGGAAAATGCCCTGTTTATACCAGACTGTATTAATGCTATAGACTTTGGACACTAACTCAAACAAGCCTATAAGCTAAATCATTAAGCGACTCACATTCATAAATATCTTAGAAATAAAAAACAAAAAATTGTAATGACAGTAAATAAAAAGAGAACAAAACTTGGAATGAGGCTTTAAATTTGTTGTCAAACAGGAAGGGACTAATGTTTCTCAAGAAAAAAGTAAAAGTTCAAAGACAATAAATAGAAAACTAATCTAAACAGATTTTTAGGTTTGCTTACCTAGACCGTGCAGTAGGGATCGAACCCACAACCTTGATCTGCTAAAACTATCGATAACGGTGAGTAGAATGAGCGGCCATCACTCAATATTTCCTCTCGGGGAGGAAAATGCAGCTCTGAGGGCGTAATTACATTGTAAGGCTAGACAATTTCTAAAATATTATATTTCCTAAGGCTGTTGATGACAAAGCAGCAATTAAAATAAGGTAACATTTTCTACTGGGTTTCTAATGTTAGCACCAATGCCTATGGTTTCGCTGTATGGAAGTCTAATACACCCAAATTGCCAACACTTGTGTGGATGGCCAACAAATATCAACCCGTTAATGGAAAGACGGACACTTGGTCCTATTCAATGCAGATGGAACCGTCATATGGAGGACTGGCACTAGAGGTCTCCCTATCAATGAAGCCGCTCCGCTTAACAAAGGAAATCCTGTGCTGCCCAACTCTTCTGAGCAAATATTTTGGCAAGGCTTTGATTCTCCTACTGATATGCTCCTTCCTTGCCAGCGGTTCTCCAACAATGCATACAAATTATGTACAAATTATGTTGTCTGTCAATGATGTCGATGAGAAAAAAGGGCACTTCACAGGAATAGATTAAGAAGCCCTACCACAACAGATTTTTTTTAAACTAGAGGAACCAAAACCAATCTCCCCATAGCTGCTTCAATCTATAAAGGAAAAAATCAGGGTTTTAGGGTTCACGAACCAAAACCAATCTCCCTACAACCGCTGCTTCAATCAATAAAGGAATAAATCAGGGAATGCAAGTTGAAAATCTGATTTGATTCGATCTGAATTAAATGCAACGCCTGAAGGAGGAACAATAAACTACCACAGGAAAATTGTTTTACGGCTACCTGTTTCAAGCAGGAGACAGGTATCGGCTGAAACTTCAAACAATATCTAGCCTACAAGCGAAAAGGTTTTAGAGCTATTCGATTCTTCTGCTTGAGACAAGATTTTGCAGCCTATTAAACAAAAACATTGGTTCTAAGTGCAACTAACCCCCTGTTGATCGAGTCATTCCATCCCTTGCCCTGGGCTTCATTTCTTCCTAGATTTCCGTTCCAAAGGCAGTACGCTACACCCCTTCTTCTCCCTGTCGGCATACAATCAAGAACGAGAAGGAGGGGGAACAGAGAACGAAATATGAGGATCGATGCCTCCAAACACTGCTTCTCTTCACCATCGATTTAGAGTGATTCACGTGCTTGCTCCTATACACGTATAAGATACAGCTAAGGGTTGCAGCAGGAATTGAATTGACAGGTTGCCTGGTAAGGAAGAATAAAGAGGTGGGGATCAGATCAATTATTAGTAGATTGCCTGCACCGACTAAAATTTGATTTCATGGATGGGGCCAGGACATCACATCGGCTTAAATTTGTATCGGACGGCGATTGCAAATCAGCAGTTTAACAGCAACCCGCGAATTGTATGCCGGTATGATACAGGTTTTGTGTGAAAGCTCACACCATATATAGCCTATCAACTAGTTAATATATTTTGATCTCTCCCAAACTAGTTTATTTTGAAATATTTCACCTTGGCTAGGAGATTAACCCTATCCACAAGACTTGGATATATGATACAGTAACTTGCTAGGACAACTTTCCTTTGACATTGAAGGTGAGTTCCTTTATCTATTTAGATTTACATACACATATGTTGAATGTTTTCCTTTTAATTCCTTAACAAAATCATCATATTTGTGGCTATTGAATTTTTCACAAAATGGATTTATAGTTGTTATCCCTGATGCAAATTGGTAGATTTCTATTTGGTATTAGATTCTTATCATTTTTTAGTAAATGTTCTAAGTGGCGACATTCCTTGTTCCATTGGTCTTCTACAAAAAATTGAAGGCATTTAATCTCTCAAAGAATAGATTATCTAGTAAAATACCATCAAACCTAACTAATTGCTCTTCTTTCACAAGATTGAATTTGAGAAAGAATAATTTAATATGATATATTTTAGTTCAAATTTGAATGCTAAGTTATCACATGACACTTCAACTCAATGGAAATATGTTGAAGTGAAACTTGTCATTAAGTCTTCAAAACTATTCAAGCACAATTCTCTAAGTTGATGATACTTATTTTGAGGTCAAATGATCTTCAGGGGAATATTCCTAACCAGTTAAGAAATATTTTCCAACATTCATGTGTTATATATTTCAAATAATAATTTGAATGGAGCCATCCCACCAATTTTTATTTTTTTTAAAAAGTATTATTATAGAGAAAAGATCCAAATGAAAAAAAGATTTTTATTTTTATTTTTTTATATTGAACAAATCAATAAAAAAATTACAAAGGATGAAGAGTAACATGCCAATTCTATTTTTTATTTATTACTTCACATTGATCTATCTCCAAATCAACTATCAAATTGATTTCCTTCTCTTCATATTTTGTCATGAGGCTTCCTTCAAAAGTCTTTAGTCGCCAAAAAAAAAAAAAGGGGCTGAAAACAAACTCTCAAACTACCCCAAGTCCCATGCCATTTTAGGAGGAGGAAATTTAAACTTATTTTTCTTTTGAGAGATTCTAGGGTTCTATTTTTTGTTTAAATTTAAGCAGCAAGAGTGTTTGCATGCATAAATTTGATTGGTGGGAAAGGATAATTTGGAATCTTTTCTTATTTTAAAGGAGCAGCTACTGTTTATTAGAAATGAAAAACAAGTTGTGGAAAAAAGGGGGACCTGGAAATAAGTAGCAACTACATATTTTGAAAAATGCATGTGGCTCCACAAATTTCTTTCCCTCTTTTTTAATATTTGTTTTCATTTTTCATTTTTTTTAATTTTTTATTGTACAATACAAATTTAATTTAGCTGCATAAAAATAAGTAGAACAATAAATCATTTAGAGGCCATCACCTCCACAAATAACTCCTAAATAAGTTAAACAATAACTATTAGCCAAAATAAACTAGACGGCTGCATGGAGACCTACCCTTAACTTTTGAAAAAAAGTCAGATATGAGGTAGGGAAAACACATTGCAGACCATCACCTCTATGTTATTAAGACTTTGTCAGGTATAAACATGCACGTGGAGAATGAAGGAAAACACATACTTTGTGGTGGTGGATAGAAGACAAAAGGCTTGTTGCAGAGTAGTCTCTGCATAAAAGGGAAACCTTGTCAAGTAAAGGTGGTGTTGAAATGGTTTTTTGGCCCTTTAGGTCATCAGATTTCAACCTTGCAAAAGTTGTACGTGGATTTCAGTTTGGCAAGAGGCAGAAAATGAGGAGATGAAGAATTACTTACTGGCTAAGGGAATGCATATTGCAACTTAGTCCATTGTACATCGAACTAGGCCAGTTATCATTGACAAGAACTAATCTATTTCCTCGAGTTTTTAGAGGGGCTTCCAAAGATACAGGATCGTGTCCCTGCTCTCTCACCTAAGAAGGCAAGAGGCTTGATAGAGGAAAAGTTAGGAGCACCGATTGATATGATTTTCAGAGAATTTGAGGATCAACCAATTGCAAGTGCTAGCCTTGGACAGGTTCACAAAACTGTGCTATAGAATGCAGAATAGGTGGTTGTGAAATTCCAAAGGCCAGGTTTTAAAGAGACTGTTTGACATTGATTTTGCCAGCCTAAAGTCCATTACAGAATTCTTTCAGAATAGTGAAACTCTTGGTGGTCCAACAATAAGGAACATGTTACTCCAAATGTTCTATGCAGTTCTTGAGAAAAATGCAAAAAGGGTTATTCAATCACCTCCACAGTTGCCATGGCATATTGGATACAACATATTGATGAATTCATCAAACAACATGGGGCAAAGAGCATTATCGAATTTAGGCTTCTTGACAAGAATCATGGAGGTTTCAAACACTATTGTGCAACACTTGAAGGTTGCTAAAGATAGGGTCAAACTCACAGAGAGATGCCACAAGTCAGATTGGAAGGTAAGAAGGCATGGTCCTGTTGTGAAAGAATTTTTTTATGTATCAATCTGAATGTACATATCATATGTCTTTTAGTTATAACTTAAGGGTTTTAGGATGGTTCACAGTGAATAGTGAACTACTAGAGCAGAGAATTTAATAAAAATCCCTTACAAGGCCCTCGACATTGTTGTCAAACAGACACATTTTGGATATACCATTTAATGTATGCATACAAATTAATAAAAGTAATGACAGTCCATTTGAAAGGAATCACAAACTCATGTATCAAAATAGGGTCTGTGATTTGTATTTGGTTATGGAGGAAATTAGAAGGTGAGTCACGAGTTGAATTTTTAAGACAGAGGAATAGGTTAAGAAGTTTTGTTTCTGAGGTTGCTGAATCTAGAGGAGAAAGGGTAGACTTTCATAAAGTTTGTGCGATGCATGAAGACTTTATGAAAGTCTGTGAATACATTAATGCTAGAAATGACAGTGAAAAGCAAATTATCATAGAAGGTAATAGCTACTCTGAGGAAGAGCAAGATACCTTGGAAGGTGTAGAAGAGCATGCCATCTAGAAGGTAATAAAAGAAAGCACCATTGATATGGAAACTCTTTATTCTTCTGCTACTTGAAGTTACTGGAATTTGTGTGTGATTTGTGGGTATTGATCAAACTATCTCGTATAGGAAAAAATCAGAACATCCTTTTTCTCTAGAGAGCAAGACGAATCACATACAGTGTCAGCAACTGCATGCTCGTCATTTTCCTGTCCACTATCCTCAACCAATTTATTATGAGAGAAGATAATGTTCTTTCACTCTTGTACACATTTTTGTGATATTAGCCTAAGTCACAGAACTTGGCAAACTTAAAGCATGGAATTCAAAAATTTTTGAACTTGAAATATTTATTTAAAATTAGTTCAAATTCGGCCATATATTTGTTCAGAAAATGTGCCAAATTTTTAGGGGTTTTTAAAGCATTTTATAGGGTTTTAGCAGTGTTCTTAATAAAACGTGACTCAGCTGCGATTTCCTCCATTTCCGCCATGATTTCCTTGATTTCCGCCACGATCATGGTTTCTTTTGCCGTGATTTATGTAAATTTGCCATAGTTTGTGTTTCCTGGCTCTTGCAGTGCTCGTGCGATCAGATATATTAATTATATTTCAAAAAAACTAAATTTATATTAGGAAAATTTAATGCCCAATTTTTTTCTTGTCAAACTTCATCCAAATTTCAATGTTGTCGAACTCAAATTCCAATTGGAACCTTGTGACTTATATATTAAGTATACAAATATTTGGAAATGGGTGGTTTGAAACATTTCTCAATAACCATCCAAACATTAGTTCAAATTCAGAGATAGAAAAACAGAGACAACACAATGACTTTCATTGACAATAAAGTAAAAGTATGTATGGATTACAATGAACACCAAATGCCAGTGAACAGTGTTGTCACTGATAAAACCTTCATGGCAGCTAAAGATTGCGTACCTGATAGAATCCAAGTAATCTGTTGACGAAGTTGTGGGTAAAGAACTAAAAGGGGACAGTCATGTTCAGGTGTTTAAGGGCAGAGATGAGACAAAAGACACAGTTTCAATCAAAGACAAAGGACAGTCCCGTGCATGGCATGTCAAGCCAAAGCATGGTGAGGTGGACTGTCCATGACAATGTTAATATTTTAAAGGAAAATCTCAGTTATTGAAAGCACAGTGAGAATGCTAATCTAGAAGTAGTCCTAGCTGCAACCAAAGAGAAACTTGAACACAAAAAATCAACTTACTAAATTAGAACAAATACTCGTAAAGTTGCAAGTGCATCTTGCATCTGCTAAAGGAATCAACCCAGTTATCAGAGAATGAAATAGCAGCCATGATTTCACATAAATAAGATATTGAAACTCAATTTAAGGCAACAATAATTAAGATGAAAGGGTTGTCTTAAAAAGTGGATGCTTTAGAGTTGGAGCTTCAGGAAGAACTCAACCATGACAGTTGAAAGGCATGGATTTTAGTAGACAGTTATCACGGGAAGAGAGAGTCAATGAGGTCTGAGAAAAGAGTACACAGTCTAAAACAAAGAGGACAAACAAAGAGGACAGTGAATACATTCAAATATGTGCATGCTAGTATGCATGATATAAAGGTTTAATTCCTTATGGTGCATGATAGTGATGTGAAACAAAATTAAGTGCAAGAGGAAACCAAAGTCACCGAAGGATCTATAATGAAGGGTGTTCAAAAGGACAGTTTGCATATTGCTCTATAGGTCTATACATGGAAGAATTTTCATATGACAATCATGAGGTTGTTTTGATGGGAGATAATGCTTTGTTATCACATGGTTTTGTTAGATATCAACAACATGTGCACTACCTCTTGTTTTATTGCACTGCCACAATGAAGAGGATCAAAGCTACGATGGAATTTAGCAAATG
This sequence comes from Sequoia sempervirens, assembly GCA_007258455.2. Classification (NCBI taxonomy): domain Eukaryota; kingdom Viridiplantae; phylum Streptophyta; class Pinopsida; order Cupressales; family Cupressaceae; genus Sequoia; species Sequoia sempervirens. The sequence continues at coordinate 2,660 of VDFB02315203.1, read as the reverse complement.
CATATATGACAACAGATTTGGAGCTTGCAAAGAATGATCGTTAAGGGTTTGATAAGTAATGGAGTAGAAATACAACCTAGAAACCAAATTATGAAAGGACTCCATTCATGACAGTGCTAAAGGATAATATGTGATAGCAAGAATCAAGAATAAGAGGGTAGAGTTTATGATGCAAGAGGGTTTGGTGATAGTTAATAAAATAAATTTTTGATGTTGAAAACACAGTCCGAATGGGCCCGAAGAGTGTAGAAAGTCTTGCATTTCCTTTCCAGTTGCACAAGTCAAATAGTGTTTGAGGACAAAGCTTGAAAGGACTGTCATGTGTCCATAAGAGGTGGCATGTCAATAACATAAAGAGTAGTTTGATTTTGAATGGCTTGTAGGGCATTGTGAAAGTATGATAGTCACATAAGGGACAGTCTATGATTGATGAAGATGATAGTCCATATCTTCTTTGGTCTCAAGCATGGAGTGGCAAGAAGATATAATTCAAAATGAAAAAGGGCAGTCCACTAAGTTATATAAAAGAGCAAGAAAATGCTTCATAAACAAACCTCATGAGAGATTAAGGGCAGTGACCTTTATAACAAAGAGGATTGCACATGAAGCAACATGAAGATAAAAAATGAGATGACAGTGACAAGTCAAGTTGATGAAAATCGACATATAAAGCTCTCATGAAGACAATCTAGTGAAGTGTGGCAGCATTTCAATGAGGAGAAGAGTTGATACATGCCATTCAGCTGAAAGATTTTTCATTGAAGGTAGTTGTTGGCAAAGGAAAAAATTGCAGGTAGCATGGGTCCTGACCTCTGATACATCCAATCAAGTATCTATAAAGAATCATCTGCTTTCAAATCTGAAATGGGATTCTAGAAGGGCAACTTTGACTGTAAAAGATACTTCAGGGGGTATAACAGTTACAATGAATGATATGACAAATAAAGACAAGAGTGTTGAAAAATACTTGTAATAGTCTGGCTATGAAGGTAAATCAGCTAGGGATTTCAAGAACACTGAGGTAAGGACAGATTAAATGAAAGAGCAACTACAGGCATAGAGTTTAGGAAAAGCCAACATACAATGAACCAGATCTTTTGACAGTCCTCACAAGGTAGTATGATAGTGCTAAGCATACTTGAAAGTTGTTGCATCAAATGTAAAAATCAATGTAGGATGAAAATTGAAGGAGTGACAAAGATCAGCATAAAGAAGTTTTAGGACATAAAAAATGTGTCATTTTTCAGCCCTTGAAGATCTCCTACACCCCTAAGGAATTTATTCACTTTCAAACCTCTCTTCACATGTCCTATTAGCAAGTTTAAAGAAGTCTCCAGCAGTTGGGAGTTAAATGAGCAGTTATAACTTCTTTCCATGCATTTATGAGCAGTTTGAAGATATTTAGGAGGAGGTTGAATGAGCTGTGCAACAGATGGAGAGAATATATGGTGGTTATTTGACTCAGCTTAAGCCTTTTGAGGACACCTAGGAGCTATCTACGGAGTCTCGGTTGATGGACAAGGTAAAGGCATGAAATTTTCTTCATTCAAACACCTTTTTGGAGCACTTTAGAGGGCTGAAAAGTAAGGATGACAATTTTGGACGCCCAAGAGGGTTTGACCCAGCCGACTAAAGCAAACACATGTCATTCACTTGCAACACATGTTCCTAATACTCGGCAAGCTGTTGAGCAGCTTAAAAGGATGCGTAAGGGCAGATTTTAGTCCAGTTTTACTCTCTTGGTATTGTATTGTAACTTGTTTTCAAAGTTCTTTCAAGCTGGAGTAGTTTTGTAACTACATTTTCAAGTTTGCACAATTGTATGTAACACTTTTTGATAAATAAAGATAAGATATTTTACTTTTGCATTGATGTTTATTGTGTAAATCTCTTCAAGATATTTGATGTAATCTTGTGGTGATATCTTTTCCTCTTGATTTTTGTCCTATTTTCCTTGCCTTCATGCAAAGAGTATGCATTTTTGCAGGTCATAACTTGCATTAACCAACTAAGAATAGAGTTTAAGTTGTAATATCATTCGTAGCTCCTTCTAAATGCTATATTTGACACACTAAATCTAGTTATGAAACACTTTTGCAAAGATATACAAAATACTAAGTTGTGTATATGTTGGGCTTAAATTATTGATTATTTTGTGTGTCCAAACAATAGTATAGGATTTGAAATCATTTTGGTGCATCACCTTATTAGTTTTAGGTTTCATTTTATGTTTCCTTTCACCCTTTTCTTAGCATATAGTAATAGGATAGGTTAATTAGGTGAAGTCTCAAAGGGAACCATCCCTCTTTGGAGGTTGATCTTTAGCATCTGAGCCCACACTCAAGGAGATCATCCCATGTTTCACGAAGTGGTTGAGTGATTCCATCAACTTAGCAAGGGTGCACACTTTTAGTCACAACACCTTCAACAATAAGAAGCCTTAAATTTCTACACACATTGAACTTATCAAGGAGCAATCTTATTAGAAAATTCTAGTTAATTTTGGAATGTTAGAGAAATTAGATTAATTGAACCTTTCAATTAATAAATTAAAAGGTGATCTTCCAAGTAAGATACTAGACCTCTCATTTATGAGTTCCTTTGTTTTATCTAACAACATGCTTTTTAGAAGAATCTCAAGAGGGGGTCTCATGGACTTT
>VDFB02315201.1:0-47277 GCA_007258455.2 Sequoia sempervirens | reverse complement strand
TGGCATCGATGTACATAATATTTCTAATGATAAGGGGCTACTATGGACAAGATATGTGGGTGGAGTGGTTTGACCTTGACTAATGGTGGAAATTTGGTGTTGCATAGATGAAACAGTGTTAAGGAGTTGTGTCATAAAAGGGTTGGATAAGTGGGTTGAGGTGGAGGGGAAAATGGTGATTGGGTGTAAGTAATGTTAGGGGAGGTGAAAGGAATACTAAGGGGTGTGAAAGTGGTGGAAGGAGGTTGTGATGACACAAAATAAGTAGGAATGCTAGTGGAAATTGGGAAAGAAGTCGCCACATAATTAGGTTGATGCATAGCTGTGTGGACTTGTGGATTGGTGTAAGTTGGTATGGAAGCTATAGTTGAAGGAGGATGAACTTGAGATGCTCCTTTGGTAGTTGAAGAGGCATGTTTATTGTAAATCTCAGCAATTTGTTTCAGCACATGCAATCCATCATCACTTTCAATTAAGCAATGAAGATTCTCAATAGTAGGAACAATAGTGGTGGAAATTTTTTCAAGTGACAAATCTTGTTGTAAATCTGCAAAATCCTCATGAATATGAATGACCTTTTCTTGCAGGAGGGATTTTTTTTTTATTGTCAACATGCATAGGGTGGAAAGGTGAAGGCATGGAAGTGGTAATGTTAGGGCCTAATGCACCATTTTCCATACCAGAAGTAGGAGCTCATGAGATCCCAAGGTCCACAACGAAAGTACTATCGTGGGATGCCATGAGTCTAGAACTTCATCTCACTAAGGTATTATCAACGGGGCACCAAACACTCATGCAAGTACCACAAAGGAAGGGTGGATAAGAATGAAACCTAATCTAAGAATGTGAATAATAGAAAATCTACTAACTATCACAAGGATGCAAATACAGAAAATAGAAATGCAAAAAAATGCTAGAAAAAGCATAGAGCTACTATTTAAAAATTGCACAGGGACTAATTTTCCCTAGCTGGCGAATGAGTCCCCAGATGCAATTTTTTTGTGTTTTTCAGAATCTTAAGGATGATTTAAATGTTCTATAGAATGCAATAATAGATCAAAAATGAAAATTTTTACTTTTTTCAATGAAATTGAATGCAAAAATGAAAACTAAATGAGTATTTCACTAATACAAAATGAAAGGTCGTAGAATACAATAACAAATCAATATCCTAATTGAATGCTAATGGAAATGGAAACTAGGATGCAAAATGTGAATGCAATCAGAAGTTTTAAAATGTTAAAAAGTTGGGTTCACCAAAATGTGACATAGATTTTGGTACCCTAGAATGCTTGCTCTCTTCCTAAGATTTTTCACCTAGAAAGAGAGAGATTTAGGTCCCAAAATGCTTATGTAACACTCAAATCAGGATGTATACTATATGATATGATGTAAATGAACTTAACTAAATGCAATTGACTAATTGAATTGAGCTAAAATGAATGCAAAAGTGCAATTAGGCAATGTTTGAAAACACATTATGATATGCAAATAACTATGAAAATGAAGAAATTATGCAAAATAGAAGGTGCAAGGGTAAATCTGAGTGCACCTAGATGAAATATGAGTAGTCTAGAATGTCTAGAATGATAATGAATTTTATTGGTTTTTCACAGTGGGACTCATTTGCCCAAGGTGGCGAATCAGTCCTCCTATTGGTAAAAACGTGTCAGTGACTAATTTCTGATAGCTAGGATCCGAGATTTGGAAAAATACTAATTTTCAGACCTCAAGTAGAACTCATTCACCAAGGGTAGTGAATCAATCCACTTCTAGATTTCTAGAAAATCAGACAACTCTGCAACACCATATTTGGGAATGTTTGAATGTCGGGTTCTCGAAGTCAGTTCTATAGGAAATGGACAAAAAACACTCAAAATGCTTGAAATAATGATATGTTGACTTGATTTCCACTTTTCAACACCTTTAAACCTATCAAATTTGCAAAACAAAGGCTGAAAATACACATGCAAAGGGGAAAAATGTTGGAGGGTTAGCAAATAGGGGTTTGCCTTTGTCAAACCCCACTTTGGTAATCAAACCCAATGGAAATAAGTGAAATTCAAAGGAAATGTAAACTAACAACATGCAACTACTATTAATTCACCAAATCCTTGATCTTGTAAGTCTAAATTAATGTCAATGGCTACTCCAAAGTGCTTCAATAGTTGCTCCAATTGATGATGTAGAATGCTTGAATGCTTGAATGTATATGTGGATAAGTGAATTTGATGAATTGGTCCATTGGGGGTTAGAATGAGATGAAAAACACTTATTTATACAATTCTTGTGCCTTACTATCCATTCATACCTCATCATAGGCTGACATCAAGTAAATTTTAATAAAATCCTAAAAGGAAATTTGAAATGTTTTGAATTTGGGGCCAAGGGGGACTCATTCGCCACCCATGGCAAATGGGTCCCACCTAGGACCTAAAACCATGTGTCAAAATTAATCTTGGGTTTAATGTTATTTGTTGGGATAATATGCAAAAATATACTTAATTAAGCATATGAGGGAATAAAAAGACAAAATAAAGCATGAGAAAGGTGTAAATAAGGAGATTGTACCTAGAAAAGCATGAAAGCCTGTTACAAGACTTTACAACACTTCATAATAGGACTTGTTGATGTGTAAAAAGGTGATTTTTAGGTAAATTGTATTAAATAGAGTCTAGAAGAATGTGGAAATATCTTACAACACTTCACAACACCTTCACAAGATGTCGTTCTTTGATTTTTAGTACCTAAATAAGCATGTACAAGCCATGATATGGCATAAAATCAAAGCAACATAGTCTCAACACCATGAAACAAGATCAAAAGGCCATGAAAATGACAAGGGACCATTTTTCTAGGGCACAAGTTTTGGTACAACATTTAATGTGTTTCTAACTACGACTAGGCTAGATTTGGCATTCCAAAAAGTAAAGATGCAAGGTCAAATGATGCATTATTTTAAAGTCTTTCAAGTGTGACAAACACCTCCAATGGGCGGGATTACAAAGGAAGTACAAAATTTGGCTTGTTGGGTGAGATATGACAGAAAACCCATGTTTTATTTAATTGATGAGGCCCACTCACAAAAAATCATGGCTCCAGGATATCCTATTTGTGCATGATGAGTTTTCACTATTTTTTCTACTAGAGAAATTGAAAATTCTAAAGTATGCTATGTTTTAAAATTGGTAATTATTTAAATGTTTCTTAATATTTAAATAAATTTTCAGTTTTGAAAAAATGATTAATAAATGGATTGAAATACTTAACAAACTTTATAAAGTATCTTTTTTCTTTATAAACTCTTTTTCCACCATTCCATGGAAGGAAACGTAGCCTCCAAAAAGAGAAGTGTGGAATTTCAAGTAGCATGTGAAGAGCTAGGTTGTAGTGTTTTAAAGGTTGGCATGGAGTTTGATTATTTAGCAAATGAATGAGGTGGTGGCATAGGAGCTTGGAGCTACATTTTGAAACAATTTTCTAACATAAAAATGTTGTTTAAACTTCTAGAAAACTATCTACACCATTCCTCATAACCTGACACTATTTTTGAGGAATATTTGAGTGTTTTCTAATTCCAAACAAGCCTAAACAATTCCTAGCAATCTTTTTTCATGACTTGCAGCAATTTTTGGCCATGTAAGGAGCACTGCAATGAGCATTCTTTTGTTCCATAGAAGGGAAGGAAGCCACCAAAAAGAGACCTATGGAACGGTGGAAATTAGGTTTCTTTGTTGGAAATGAACTTCACTCACATAAAAGGGATTTTTTAGACATTTTAGATCCATTTGAAAGCACAAAACAAAGGTTTTGATGTCCAAAAAGTTTCCTAGATCATTTCCAACGATATTGTATATGTTTTGGGGTGGTTTAATATGTTTTTAATTGGCCACCATTGCCCAAAATGACCCAAGAAGAAATTATAAATCCTTGACATCACTTCTTATGGTGTATTGAGAATTTTAAATGGCTAGAAGCAATAAAATGGGCTTTCACATTTTCCCAATACAATGATAACAAATAAAAGTTCCTTCTCTTTGTTGCATGATGTCTAGAGAGGTTTTAAAGTGTCACAGATTGCTAGTATTGTAAATAGTTTTTTCATTACCATATTCCCAAATGGATTAAAATGAAGTTAAATCATTGGATAAGGTAAAATGATAAAATGATAAAATTGAACATGATAATTGCAAGCAAAATGCACTAGAAAGAGGGTTATTAGAAAATGTTTGAAAAAATATTAAGTTAAACTCAGAAAATGTTTTCAAATCAAAATACCAAACTAATTGCAAAGGGATTTGAGGCACTTTCAGGAATCTAGTGGGTATGGTAAAGGAATTTTTTAACTACTATTGAAATGTGTTTTTACCCAGTAGTGAAAATTTTCATTGGCAAAGTAAAAATGCAATAGTAAATGTGTTTTTATATGCAGGTAAAATTTGTCCATGGTGAAACAATGGAAATAGTGTTCCACCTTTTGTGAGGTGGAGCACAAACTAGGTGTTCAGAGATCTAGACCTATTTCCCTCAAGTTTCATTCAAGGAGTCCCTAGAGATCTCAATCCAAGGTAGAAAGGAAAGAGATCTTGCAATAGGATATCCTAGGGTATTTTTAGAGATTAATGAGGGGTTCACAACCAAGCTACGTCTTGGAAAAATGTATGAAATGTAAGATCCAATGACAAAACCTAGTGATGCATGAAACTTGAATAAATAACCTATAAATGCAAATAAATCATAACAAATTGGAAAATCACAGAGGAGCACTTGGAAACCCAAGAGAGCTTGAATGGAGGCATGAAACATGCTTGATGACCTAAAATTTAGGCCTACTAGGACTCATATGCCTCTCTGGGTGTATCATTCCCAGATCTCGATTTATTTGCAAGATCTGGTTTATGGAAAAAGGGTATCTTAAACTATCAAAATCTAAAAAAATGAGTTAAACTAGGTCTCATATGCCAAGAATGGTGTATGAGTCTAGTTATGGTTTTATAGAAATTTAAGGTCTAAATATGGTCTTCAATGTCTACTCTTTTTGTTCCCCTTTGTTTCTAGACCTGAAACCCTAATTTTCAAGGTTGTAGGTGACTTTTTGTGAAGATAGTAACCTTTCCAATGAGGGGACAATTCCAAAAACTTTCTCCAAGATTCCGACCTAATATTTAAGGGTTCTTCAAGCTCCAAGACACCTAGATTTGCAATCACACAAAAAAAGAGAGAAAAAGAGTTGATTGTTAAGGAATAGGGGTTTTCCTTGGTCAAACCCCTTTTAGGTAATTAAACTAAATGATGAGATAATTAAATGAAATCAGGAAGCATGAAGTAGAGAACATGAATCATGGAAAATGATACCTTGAATGATTCCTTGTAAATTATTCCTTTTAAATCTGTAACTCAACATGAAATGGCCATGAAGGATGTAGATCTTTATCTTAACAATAGGCATAGAACAATGCTTGATCTTGGATCTTCAATGCTACACCACAACACTAGCTCATAACATGCTTGATGCTTGATAATCTTGGCATGATAATGGATCTTGAATTGTTACAACAATTGATGAAGAATCTACCCTTGAATTCTGTAGAAATGATCTTGAATGCTCTCTTGATGATCTTGTAAAGTCTTGGAATGCTTACCTCTTGAATGCTTGACTTGATAAATTGTAGGCCTTACGAAATAGTTGTTTGAAAGCTCATTTATATAGTCAATCAATCTAATATCCTATGTATTAGATCCTAGAGGCTGACACACATGAAATGTGAACTTAAATTGCAATTTTTCCTACTCAAGACCCTAAAAAATAGGCCAAATGGGACTCATACGCCACCAATGGTGTATGGGTCCCAACTAGATGGGACTCATATTACCAAGGTGACGTATGGATCCCACAGGGCCTATTTGAAGAGAGAGAATGTCGGGGAGTGAAGAAATTAAGTTTATATAAGGTTTATGTACGTATTTTATTTAAAATATGCCTTGGGATGCATAATATGGGGTCATAGGAGCCAATTAAGGATGATATAAAGGTCATAAATGCAAGGGGGGCCAAAATTCAATGTGAAGGTGTAAATAAATATACTTTACAATATTAAATTAGGGAAAAATGAGGTCTATTTAGCTTAGAAGGGCCCAAAATCTCATGTGAATGTGTGCAACACATTACAACACTAGATTAGGTCCATTTAGTTTACAAGCCTCCTAAATTTAATGTGGAGGTATAAATAAATACACTTTACAACACTAAATTAAGGAAAAGCTAAGTTTTTTTAGCTTAGAAAGGGCCCAAGACCTAATGTGGATGTGTAAAACTCAACACAACACTAGATCAAGGTGATATCAAGTCTAATTTATCATTAATTATTCCCAAGTTAAGGAAGAAAAAGGGATACTTTTTCCATCACCACACATGGGAATACAAATTGTTAAAATGGAAGGAAGACATTAGTTGCAAAAGAAGAGGGAAAACTTAATGTGTTAACGGGAATTTTCCAAATTCCATGTAATTGTAGATCAAAGGGAGCTCAGTGTGACACATGTCAGGCGGTGATTAAATCTAAGCTTCTTCACTTCCTTAAATGTAATCTCTATCTCATTTGTTAAGGTTCTGAGTTTTGGGAGGTTCTTAATTTTTGGATTCTGGCCTTGAGGAAGGGGATATGTACAAAAAAGTATTGAATGCTAATGGTGAAGGCCTATGTTTATCAATCATTATTTGAAAATATCTATGTATCTTGTAATTTTGGCATATATGAATATACTCTATTATGAAATTTTCTCCAATTTTAAATGATAGTATGCTTTAAACATTTTAGTCAAGTGCTATACCAATTTTCCAAGCACATTTGTTGTTCTAAATTAGTTTTTTATTTTGTTGTGTGTCCAAGGGATAGCGTAAATGCTTTCCATGAATTAATGGGTATATGTTATCATTCTTTAGGGATTAATAAGTATTTTTCATAATAAACTTGCTCAAGTGTAATTATCATAAGGTAATAATCTAGCAGAAGACCCCAAAAATATGTTTGGATTTGTCATTATAAAATGCATAACATATGACTTTGTTGGCCAAGTTAGGAACTACCCTTACATGGATTTCCTTTCCTCATCCTCAGAAACAAATATAAATTGATACAACCTTCTACATTCTTTAGTTTTATGTTGATTTTTTGTCTCTACTTCATGCCTATAATGAAATGAGAACAAGGGGTGTACCATTATTTGATGTATCAATACAAATCCTTGTTGTATTGCATGAAGTTTATCTACTTTACACTATGTTGCATCATATGTTGAATATTTGAATCTAGTGTCACATAGGACCACCCTACTAGGTTTTGTAGAGCCTAAAGTGTAGGGGAGAAAAGTATAAAATCCATCTCCCGTTCGTTGGCCACTAATCTTGGAATTCTTGAGAATAAGGGTTGACTATTCGTTAGAGGAATTTCAGGGTTTAGCTCGAGAAAACACCAAATGGTTTCAAATTTGGCTTTGTAGTTTTGCATTTTCACTTTCTTAACCTTGTCATCCCTAGGCTTCATAAATACTCTCCAACTTTTTCCAAATCTCTTTTAGAGTTTTTAGAATTATCACCTTTCCATGTTTTGAATAAAAAATCCCACTCAATATAAAATTTCTTGCTTTTCCATTCTTCTCATATTCCTTGATCTCATCATCACTTGTCAAACCAGTAGTAGGAATAGTATATCCATTTTCAAATGACTTCCAAACTCCAAATCCAAGGGAGACCTAAAAGGACTCCATCATGTATTTCCATTAAGCACAGTTTCTTCCATAGAACATAGGAGCTTCAAGACACCCTTCTTGTGCACCATCCATATCTACCTCAAGTAGTTAAGCATTCTCCAAGGAACCACAACACTGATACTAATTGTTAGATGTAAAATACATTGAGATGGGGGGCATGAATCAATTGTACATTAAAATATTCAATCCCTCATTAAATTGCAAACTCTTATTGAACTTTAAGCCCTCATTAAGCATTAGAAAAATGTACAAACATATGAAACAATAATGAAAACACATCCAAACACATAAGAACACCAAATTTATGTGGAAAACCCTAAGTAGGGTAAAACTACAGTGAGGATCAGCTCACATATATATGAATAAAAACATTGAATACAATTAGGCTCACTTCCAAGAGCTCACTACCAAGTGACTCACTGCCAAGAATAAAGAATAATAAAAGAAACTATTACAGAGAGATTTACTATCGTAGAGAAATATGAAAATCCACCAATATAAATTTATGCCATCCACACCCATTGGCTCACTTACTTCAACAACTTCAAGCACACTAAAAATGTAGACACCTTCTGCTCACTATATTTGGAGTCATAGGCATTGAATCTCATGTTGATATCACCACCCTTGATCAAATTTGCATCTCACACTTGCCACATAACATCTCCAACAATTCACCTTGCATTTATATCATCTATTACCTAAACAATCTTAATTAGGTTGGCCTTAATGGGTATGTGTAGGATCATGATGGGCCAAAAAGTGGTGATATGATGGGTATGTGCAGGGTATGTGGCTGACGACTTTTTTTAACCCAAAATTGATGAAACAAAAAGGGTTTTAAAGGAGATTCTCATCTCCACCAATATAAATTATGCTTTACTTTGAATTTAATAATAACTATTATTCAATTTTTCTATTTGAATTATGACTAAATTCTAATTGATAGGTTGATTGAAAAGCATCTATATATAGCTTTCAAATGGGTATCACATTTTTTGAATCTGAAACATGCATCACATTCTATGCTTAGCATACTATAGGATTAAAAATTGAATTCATTGGTTGACCAGAGTTAATTGGTCAAACATATGAGGTTTATATTTTTAAAATTTTAATAAAAAATTCTCAATTAATTATTTGCTTGGGAAAATTTACCGAAATATGCATGCAGGGACATGAGTCACTCTGCTTATATATAAAATTTTTATAAAGAAACATTATCATTTTATTGTGGTTAGGGTGGTGGAGATAGACACCTACTTATTTTTCCTGAAATTTAAAGGAAGTACTATTGCATTGAAATTTCAAATTTTCACCAAATAGTTTTTTTTAAAATAAACCTAGTAGTTTAGAAACAACATTCAATTTTCTACATATTTTATTCTTACATATTTTTGAAACAATATAGATAACTTATTCAAATTTTTATGTCAAGTTGCCTAACTCTGACTTTTTTGAAATTTTTTGCCTCCTAAGGGCCTACTTTTACCATGATAATCCTGCACATACCCTAATGAAACATATGCACCTCAAACATGCATCACTAAGATAGATTAGCACAAAACATTTTCATGGTGGAAAGAAGTGAAGGAAGACCACACCAAGGGTTAACTAGGAACCAAATCTATATCACCACACTACTCAACACATCCATAATCCATGAGGTACCTCCACAAATAGCATTATCATGCCAAGTCATCCAAACCTGAACTAACACTAGAAGTGACCTCATACACTCTTCTCCAAGTTTGAAAACAACAAGTGGAACACAAAAAAACACTTCACAGTATCCATACAACATCCCATAATATTCCAGTATCATCAAAATATTTTGCAACACTACCACAACCACCCGAAACAAAGAATACATTCATCTTGCATATTAGGATGTAGTACCACTAAACTCCAACAAAAGAATTGAACTTGTGGAGAAAGTCAACACTAGAAAATCCCAAGGAAATTAGATATAGACAATATAATTACATTCCCAAACTACAAGATAGGAAACAATAATGTGGAGAAATGCAAAGCAATCTCATTTCTCCCAAACAACCTTCTTCATAGGAAAACACACTATCAAACATGTCTTCTACTGTTTTATGATATATAACCTAAAACTTTAGAAATAGAACCTCTAAACACCTCTTATCATCATATCTGAATTGCACAAGCATATCTTCAACCAGGAAGAAATGTAGAGCATAAAACCAAACACACTTATGTCACACTGCACACTCTTTTATTCAAATTTTCTCAAAATCACTTGGAAACCAAGTGATCCATCAAAAACATACAAAAAATCAATTAAAACACAAATGAAATCACCACAACACCTTCTTATCAAACCACAACATATCTGGATACTAGCACCAACACTTGACAACACCAAGAATATCCATACTATTGATATCAATGGCCAATTATTGACATAAGTGACAACACCAATATAATACTTGCAATAGGATGATCATAAGGGAAGAATTGCTCAGGTTATGTTGTCCTTCACCACCCATCATATGTAGTCATCATGCCAACATCATCCTCGTCAAATGTTGGATGTCCATCTCTCCCCTCATCCTCCAAGTCACTGTAGGTAACATTTGTGAGTGTGATATAATGAATTTCTTGTGACCTAGCACCACTACATGTAGATATTAGATATGTAGTATGTGGACTAGGTGTTATCTAGAGCTAGCTGCACTATCTCATCACATGATCAAAATAAAATTGAATGATAATATAGTCATTTCGCCCAACGAACAACCTATCTCACTATTGTGTATGACCTAGCCACTATTGTAGAGTCCTATATGGTCTCCATATGATATCATCATCCTCCAAATGATCAAATATGACTCTCTAGTGTAATAGATCTCCAAACTACTAGGGTCATTTGAGGGTGTAACAAAAGACCCATGGATAAGTATATGGTGTAGGGCCGAGAAATCTGGTAGGCCTAGTGCATGTGATATACTTAAATACCCACACCTAAAGATGAGTGCAAAAAATAATATTGTGACCCTCTCAATAGGTGAAGCAACTAAGATCATAATGTAAGTGTGCCAACATACTCCATCCTGAAGCATAAATTGTTTGATGTTACTCGATAACTCATTTCATGTGAATGAGGCCTCCATCAAAGTGTGTGTCTCATCCATTGGGCACTACTAGCACCAACACTTGATAACACCAATAATCTACATATTATTGACATCCATGAGAACACCAATGAATTATTCACAATAGGATGATCATTACAAAAGACTCACTCAATTCATGTTGTACTTCACCACTTATCATATGCAGTCATCATGCCAACATCATCTCATCATATGTTGTATGTGCATCTTTCCCCTCATCCTCCAAGTCACTATAGGTAATGTCTATGAGTGTGGGATGACAAATGTCTTGAGGCCTAGTGCAACTATGTGCAGATCTAAAATATGTAGGGCATAGGTTGTGTGCTATCTAGAGCTAGCAAAATTATCTCATCACATGATCATAGTAAAATGGTATGATGATATAGTCATGTCACCTAACCAATAGCCTATCTCACTATTATTTATGACCTAGACACTATTGTGGAGTCCTATATGGTTTCCATATCATCTCATCATCCTCCAAATGATCAAATCTAACTGTCCAATGTAATATATCTCCACATTGCTAAGGTCATTCGAGGGTTTGAAAAAATACCCATTGATAACTATATGGTGCAAGATTGGGAAATATGGTAAGCCTAGTTCATGTGATATCCTTAAACACCCACACCTAAAGAGGAGTGCAAAGAATAATATTGTGACCATCCTAATAGACGAAGCAACCAAGACCATAATATAAGTGTTCCAATATACTTCATCCCTAGGCATAAACTGTCTAGTGTTGCTCCATAACTCACATGATCATGTGAATAAGGCCTCCATCAAGGTGTGTGCCTTGTCTATTGGGTGCTAGAGATAAGGCACCAATAACACACATAATGACCCAAATCAATGGAAGCGTAGTATGCAGAAGCCACTTAAACTCAACACAACCACTAGACTCATAATCTATGTAGCAGTTGGAATAGTAGTATATATCTCTCCTCATCTCTTGTGGGGTATGAATCTCATTAAATTGTATAGCCTTGCCTCAGACAGGAAACCTGCAGATATAGTGTATTTCCTTGAGCATAACTATCACCTCCCCCATTGGGAAATGAAAGGTGGAAGTATCTATGTTCCACCGCTAGAAAAGTGCCACTAGCATAGCATCATGATATCTTTTTGGTGGTATGAGATACACCCAAAACAGTCCAATAGTGTGTAAAGTATGTTCATTCTCCTCTAATGGTTGAGTAACTTGTTCTCAGAATAATGAAAATAGGTGTCCTCTAACTATTGTCGAGCATGTGGTAGGACATGTAATAAATAAGTGCAATCCTCAGTCATAGAACAAAGTCAATAAAAAAGAAGTCAAAAGTAAAGTAACTGTAAAACAAGATGCAGATGCCATTCTGGGATAGAGGCACCATCTTGAAATACAGGTGCCACTTTGGGAATATGACACCCAAAGTGGACACTATTGCCTAGTTTGGATAGAGATGCCATGAATTCTAAGAAAACCTTGAAAAATTCTCAAAATAATGAAATAAACTATAGTGAAAAGGGATAGGCAACTCACTATTGGTGCCACTGTGCCTCGTACAACAACCACTCATAGGATCTTAAGTCTTGAAGGTCGGTATGATCGTTAGCTTGGCATCTTCGCTCCTCTGTGCAATGGTACCTCTCTAAACCTTCAAAATGTAAAAGTGAAAATGATGGTTAAAAAAGTGATTTTACCCTAGCATATAGTCAAATTTATAACTAATATATCTCATTCAAATAACCATAGTGGGGGCTAGTGAACATTTATTTTGATGTTGTCTATTGATTTAAGCTCATAGTTCTATCGCTAATCATATTCATTTTTTATTTTTAGTTGGTGTTGTGATCTGATGACCTCATCATAAGAATTTCCTTCATCAAGCTTGGAAATTCAATGTGGTTAGATTACTACCCTGATTCCAACTCCATAAAGCAAGTGAAATCAAGGAGGTGAACATCTACCCTCAAATTTGGTTCTCCTTAGAAGTTGACATGTTTGTTAAAGATAATTTTTGAATGCCTAACAAATCGATTTACAAGATGTGGTTCCTAATGTTGTGGTTTTGTAGATGACTATATTGAGGACTTCATTCTCCTATTCATGAATGATTCATAATTTATCCATATGAGTATCCCTTTTATACAACATGATTTATGTTCAGTACTTAAGCTTGCATATGCACATAGTATCATATGGCCACTAAAGTGGGGGTAAATGTAACATAAAAAATTGTACTCCCTTGTAGGTGATAGTACAATTTCAAACTTATAATTTCATGCTTAGTTTGGACCTATTTTAGTGACCCTTGCATTTATGCATTTTCAACACCCCCTAACTAGGCCCTAATCTCCCAAATTATACATTTCGAGACCTATTTTATCATTTTCTGACAAATTGCAAGCATTGAAAAATTGCATCCAATTATTCTTTTACCCTCAACACTTAATGTCGTAAAAATAGGGCTAGGACCCATTAACCCTAGGGTATATGGGTCCCCTTATTCTGCCAAGGGCCAATTTTGGATATGTTGGTGGCATTTTAACATTCAAAATTCAAGTTGTAAATGTTAGTTATCAAGATCTATTTTTAAGGAAATTGGATGAAATTCTTATAAATACCTAGTATTTTCACCATTTGAAACTAGAAGAACACAAGAAAGCAACAAGGGAAGAAAAGAGAAGAAAGAGATCATTACATTCCACCACATACATTTGAATTTGCAGGTTTTCAAGCTCATTTGTAGATTTGATCAAGCCTTATGTCATGATTGAAGATTGATGTCAATAGAAGAGGATGATGAATTATAAGTTTTAGAGATGTATTTGGCCATTTCCTTCAACCTAATGACTTGTTTCCTAAGTGTTTTCATGTTCGAGCTTTATCCTACTTGTAGTCTAAAGTAAAGTATCATTATGTTTCAGATTTCCTAAGAGTGTCTTGACTTCCTCTTAGGTAGATCTTGTCATTTTCATATAGGAATAATTTTCTAATGCACTTGAGTAAGGTTTTATGCACCTTTAGCTCATAACAACCTTCAATGCACTTAAGGTTAGGGCTCACACACTATTATCAATCAGTTTTATTGGCTATTGTGGAGGTAGAAATACCAAAATAGGGGCTTGACTTAGGAAAACTCTTATATAGCCACCCCACCATCTCTTTTGTAGATTTATTTTAGGTCCAGATCCAAAGATGTAGGTTTACAGGGTACATATCAGGGAGAAAACAGAGAGCTAGATGAACAAATTTAAAGTTTCAAAGGACTACAACGACCCATACGCCCTTGGGTGACTCTGTCCTCCATTTCATGCCAAATCCAACTTTCTGTGATAGGTACACATCACTCAATACTTCACCAATTTTCCTGCAAGATGTTGTTTTAGTTTATTAATCATCAAAATATTACAATTTTCATATTAGAGTACATAGTTGAATTAGGTCTATCATAGAAAATCAATTTTAGTCCATTTCTAAGGATCAAACGAATTAGATTTAGGTTTGGTTGAATCACCTTTATGGTTGAAATTCAATCTAAATACCTTATTAATTTGCATCCTAATGTACCTTTGGAAAAGGAGCAAAAATCAATCCTGGGTTTTAGACATTAAATTTAGGGTTCCCTTTTTCTTATGTTACATATAATAGTTCTCCAAATTATTCATATTTAATTAGGTAAATATTTTAATAACAATAAGTTCAATACTTATCTAAATCAAAGCACTTGAAATGGTTATTGTCACCTTAGAGAGATTTCAATGGTTTGGACCCTCATAACTATGACACACTATAAGAGGAAATAATTCTTATTCATAACACACAATATAATAGAACAATTATTTAACATGAAAAACACATGTAACATATAGAGATTGCTCAACATACACAACACACCATGTAATATAGAAATTGCTCAAAATGCAATGTTTATAAGATACAGTATTGAAAAAATCAACACAACTATTTCTCCTTAGGCCTTACTTGTGCTAGGATATAATATTAAAAAAATAAGATCATATACATTTGCATAATAATAGAAATAACTTTTAATATATCATAAAATAAATTTTCTAAAATCTCTTCAACATTGTTTTCTCTAATTATCGTTATAAAAGAATATAACTAGATATTTTATTATTAATAATAAATTGCAAATCTAAAAGAGAACTTTATTAACTTCAATCTTAATATTCCAAGGCAAATCTAAAAAGATTCTGAGAAGCCTCTTTGCAGCCGAACACTGTTCCTGAAATATAAAAGATGGATCTGTTGAAAAGGGATTAGAAGCATTAAAACAAACGTAATATCAAGTTTTGAAGTTAAACATCATGGCCTCGACATATTCCTTTCCACCACTCAATAGGGCTTTTGAAAAGCATCGATTTTTAGTTGAAGTGAGATCACTATTGATCACTATTCTTCGCCAACAATCCTCCCTACCTGCACACTAGAACAATTTCTCACAACAAAGAAAAAGTATGCGAGTGATTTAAAAGAACGTCACTTATAACAGCGGCCACACGACCTGTGATTTAAAAGAACGTTACAACATTGGAATAGAGTATGTGCCTCCATGAAACCATATAGCAAATCATATTTCTAAATCTTATTGCTCAGGTCTGATATGGTTACATGAAGTATACGCTCAACTATGGTGTTTTTTGCAATCCTCTGTTACTTTTACGTTACCTGCGCGAAGGAGATTTATAATAGATGATCAAGGAATCTATCATTTATAAGACTTTCCTCTTGAAGCTCTAAAGGCCAAGGAATCTATCACATATGTCTTATTCATATGGATGAAATAAAGAACTCAAGTACCACTACTTGACGACTTAGTTATGGTCCAAAAAAATATATCAAAGCTCATTAAATTATCATTATCATTGCAAAGGGATTTCAATATTCATTTATCTATTTGTACTAAAAAAAGTCTCAAAATCCAAAGACAATTGAGATCCCTAACACATTCAAATGTTTTATGAGTTGTTAGATCTTTCAAATCAATTTAGATTTTATGGAATACATCATTTTTCAATAATAATTTATTTCTAGTTTATTGCTTGCACAAACAAGATAGAAGAGATCTGATACTCACTCCATGTCAAATTACTCATAAAATAATCAATTTTAAAGTATTTATTTGTAGTATATTACTTTCATCCTCAGCACATCCAAGGATAATTGGTAAATTATTCCTCATCCAATGATCCTTAGAACTTAGACAATATTTAGAACTCTAACACCCCTTGATACTCTCAATCATGAGATCAATACTCATTAGATGGTTGTTAACACCCCCTCCCTTCCTCTTAATCCATAAGAGCTCATAAAACTATTAATCATCACTATTATATTAGTTAAGCATGTCCATGTGGATATTTATGTGGCCTAACATCATAGAGAAGTAAAATTTAATGATGGCACATATCTACATTATCTACACCCATATGGTGGACCTACTATTTTATGTTAAGTTGGATCCTTGTGCGGCTAACACATATAATTGAGGTCCATATAAATTTGACTGCATGTCAACAATAAAGTTCCCCCTTTAAAATATAATATGATCTATGTGATTAATATATCTTACTAATTCAATTGTGATTGATATATCAATACTTTAAATACTAGACTTTGGCACAATTTTTTTTTTAATTGGTTTGATTTGTTTAGGCCTATAAGGTTGTCACAACTAGTCATATATTATAGGTCAAGCATGATCAAAGTGAATCCTTTTTTTGTAGTTACAAAAGATATTCAAGTCAAGTTTCATTTCTTTACATGAGGTTTAAATCAACATGTTTAAAAATAACTTTTGCAACTATAGATTCAATCAAAGATTACAAAAAATTCTTGTTTTCACATAACTCAATCATCGTAATCAGCTCATCTCTAATCCAAAATCAAAATTCTCATAATAATCTTCAATCATAACAAAATAGAATATCTTCTTCAACATCACAATACATATTTATTATTGAATAGAACTAATTTTAAACAATGATAAAAAAACACAATCTATTTTGAATTCTTTTCTTTAAATTAATTTAATTTGTTTCATTTTATTACATTTATTTATCTATCCTAAATATTTATGAATAGTATGTTTATTTTTCTTTGATCTTTGTATACTACAAATTCAGACATAAATTAGAAAAATACTATAAATTCCAATACTTGTAAAATTTAGTAGAATATATCGACAACCTATCAAAAACGACACTACATCTATCTTCTAAACATACAATTCTCACAACCATATTTAGAATTTCTTAGTGTGCAAAAATATTGTTAGATCATCGACGTTACCCTTATATGGTTGGGCTTAAGTATCACACACTAAGGTGCTTTGATCGCTTATGTGGCAGATGTGGCCCCTTCCCTCGCCAGTCTTTGTTTCCGTTCCTGTTTAAACAGTAGTCTCCGTTAATTTTAAATTCATACTCTTCCCACGCCGAAGTCCTTGGATGCGTTTGATTGCATTAAATAAGAAGTCAGTAAGGTAAAGCAAAAAGTGGTTGATGCAGCGGCAGACACTGGAAGCTTTGGAACAGGGTATGGACAGCCGTCAAACCATAATGGAAGGGAGTTTATCGTTATGGCACGTGAACTGTTTGAGCAGATGCCTCAAATAAATGCTTGCAGGATATACCCAAAATGCATTTGGTGAAAAGGATTAAGAAACTTTCAATCAAATGCGATTCACAGGCGTAAAGCCAGACCTCGCAACCTTTGCCAGCATCCTCCCAGCCTGGGCCAAAATGGGAGCTTTGGAACAGGGTATGGACATCCATCAAAGCATAAAGGATAGACGATATTTTTGGAATGTTTTAGCTGCAACTGCCCTGCTAGACGTGTATGCAAAGTAGACCCAAAAAATTGAAACAAAAAAAGCTTTAACTCAATTTAAATCAGTATTCTACTCGTCATTCAAATAGAGACATTTAAATATTCAATAATATTTTTTTTGGTAAATTGGTGTATGCATCTTTAGTGAGAGGCAAGAGGGAATGGAAGGTTAGTCCAAGGACAATTCACAACTACAAAAATATATATGCCTATTCCTCATCAAATTTCACCTCCATATGTACCTTCAATTATTTTATTTTATGAGGAGATCCTAATCACAGTTATTATGGTCTACTTTATGGTCATGGTTTTCTTCATGGTCAACAATGTGAGGGTATTCACATTAATCTAGTCATTTAGTATAACATATGTATAGAAGAATTTGAAATAATTGATACTTTAGAATCAAACAATCAAATACACATTTATGTGTTGCTCTAAACACAGCTGTAACGGTATTCTTGCGAACACTTTGGGTTGTATTGTCTTTCCCTTCACATATGTCTTAAGGGGGTGGACGAATTTTTCCACATCATTCCTTCATTAGCTAGATTTTGTATTTTATTTGGGAGAGATTGGTTACAATTGTTAAATGTGATACCCTCTATGATACATTAATGTCTAGAAAATATGTTTGTCAAGAGAAAATTGTGAAGATGATGAGAGATACATATGTACCTATTTTCAAGTCAACTACTTCAAATTTGAAAATTATGTCGTCACTCTCAAAGACATTTGTTATGACTTCAACGGTAAGGAATATCACATAGAAACTCCTTATGAAAATATAGAATTCATTAATTATAACAAACTCATGTGCAAGAAAATAATCAAGAAACTTTAAAAGGGAAAATAAGGAGAAATTAAGCCCTCTTCATTGCCTCCTAATATGCCTCTAAAACAAAAACCATCTTATAACTATTGTCCTCCATCAATAAATAATAACATGATTTTATTCCTTCATAATTACCTAAGCAAGGATGATTTCCTCCCTATGATCCAAAGAAGAATAAGAGAAAAAATTAACAATCCCATTGTGAAATCTTTTAAAGGTGCTACTCCCATATGGATTCCAAAGAAAAAATAGAACATTAAAAAAGAACAAGTACCGTTAGTTGACTCTCACTTTTATTCTCTCAACTATGTAGATGTTAGCAATGGTTACATCACATTACCAAATTGCATCCTCTTGCAACTCACAAGGATTGTTTGGTTTTTTTCCTCGAAGTGATGCACTAGTCATTTGCTAAAAACATTATCTAATGTTATGTGTACTCATATGAGGCTCCATAAAGAATGTTAAAATATCATTGTTCTATTGGTTGATAGTATTAAACATTAGCTACAATGGATCCTCTATCCTATACCTTATTAATTTAGCATACCTACTAGATGATGACATTGAAAAGAAACATTACAACCTCTTGTACCCTATAGGTCTTGTCAAAGTTTTCAAGATCTTATAGATGGACCATTAACTAGTTCATATCTATGAAATCTTATGGTAGGGACCCTTCCATATAGGATTGTATGAACTTAGTGACATCAATATGAGTTCTTATTTTTTGAGTGTCATAATAGTCTTGAGAATACATAGCATAAAAATGATATCTAAAAATTGTGTAGTCTTTTTATATGTGGTTGTGTTGGAAATTTTTGTTACATGTTTAACTATTGAGGTGTCATCTATCTCTCAAATGATTTGGGATAACATTGACCATGTAATTAGAAAAAATGTCAGAATATTCTACATCTCATTTGATCCCATAATCATTATAAAATGGTTAATCTACTCATGTGCTATTGGTTTTTTCTACAAAGTTTCAAATTGATTACCTTGATCATTAACTTATATTTCCTACATAACTTTATTCTCATTAGTTAAAATACTTTCATGGTGGGACATACAAAGTTGTTTTCTTGAAGGAAATTTTATTTCATTATAATTGTGACTAAAAGGATCTTGTATTGAGATAGATAGTTTAAGAAATATCACATGCTTAATGGGCAAGCTCTCTTTGTGTCAAATCAAGATTACATGTCAACCATTCATTTCACCTCCCATAAATTCCCCTTGGTTTTACAATTAAATTAATTTTCCTCTGGCTTGATCATGAACACTTAATCATATAACCATCTACCACTATAGATGCTTAATGTAACTAGTACAAGTTTCAAACAAACACTAAAACCACCCATGAGTTCTTGAGCTCAATAATAATTTCACTCAATAGGACTAGAAAGTTACTTGTAAGAAGTTCATAATGACTTAAACTAAAATAAGTTAATGTTCCCTCAATCCCTACTTTCCCAGCCATAGATAAATTGATTGGGATTAAGTAAATAAGAAAAATATGGTTCTTAAGAGTCTTCTAAGTCTATTGGGTCTTCATCAACCTTGTCCATGGGTATATCTTGTGCGTCATCATTACTCTATTCTACATACATATCTCTTTGTTGATTGTTTTTCATTGCCTCCAACATTCCATAAAGGTAACACAAAAATTTCTTGAGATTTTTTATTCTAGGTGCTTATTTCCTTCATCATATAAAGACAATAACTCATCTATTTTTTATTCTCCTTCCTCAACACTCTTCTTATAAAAAGTGACACCATAAATTTTGTACAATGACCCACACATTGGAGGACATCTACACTACCTTCTACCTATGATCCTCAAATTTTAAGGAGGATATAAATCTCTTGGTTGTAAACTTTAGTGAATGTCATCTAATGCTTTCACCTCTTCACAAGCCAAACCTTAGACTAGATGAGAGAAGATTTGATACAAATGTAATACAAGGTCCTAAGTGAAGGTATGCCCAACCACATAGCAAAGAGAATCACAATAAAGAATGCACTTGTAACAAGGAAGAAAACACAAGGAGATGGTATGAGAATAATTATTTTCAATAAGTTGAATGACAGATTATAACTTTTTAGATAAAATACATAATTATTCAAACTTGAC
Organism: Sequoia sempervirens; assembly: GCA_007258455.2. Lineage (NCBI taxonomy): Eukaryota > Viridiplantae > Streptophyta > Pinopsida > Cupressales > Cupressaceae > Sequoia > Sequoia sempervirens. The sequence goes on along the minus strand of VDFB02315201.1, from coordinate 26,554 downwards.
TATATATTTCGGTTCAACTCCTATTGTCGAAATTGACACTTTTATAAGTGATTAACGGTTAGATTCAAGAATTGTCAAAATTGAAATGTGAAATTTTAGACTAAAATAAAATGACAAATTACAATTTTAAAATTTTATTGAATATGAATAAGTCATTCAAATAAATAAGAAACAACAAGATTTTAAACAAGAAAATAAAACATACTATTTTACTAAACTAAATTCTAAATTAATAATATAAATAATACATTCAAAACTTTAATCCAAATAATATAAAGCTATCTCATACACTTAAATTTAAAAAATAAATAAATGAAAAATAGAGTGACATCCTCCAATTACAATGTTGAGTAAACTTAATATCTTTGCAAATACGAAACCACATAGGCCTATTTATTATAAATGTTAACAGTGTTTCAATTTTTTGGGTCTACTTCTTTGCATACACGTCTAGCAGGGCAGTTGCAGCTACAACATTCCAAAAAAATCGTCTATCCTTTATGCTTTGATGGATGTCCATACCCTGTTCCAAAGCTCCCATTTTGGCCCAGGCTGGGAGGATGCTGGCAAAGGTTGCGAGGTCTGGATTTACACCTGTGAATCGCATTTGATTGAAAGTTTCTTAATCCTTTTCACCAAATGCATTTTGTGTATATCCTGCAAGCATTTCTTTGAGGCATCTGCTCAAACAGTTCACGTTCCATAACGATAAACTCCCTTCCCTTATGGTTTGACGGCTGTCCATACCCTGTTCCAAATCTTCCAATGTCTGCCGCTGCATCAACCACTTTTTGCTTTGGACTTCAGCGCGGGAATAGTTTGAATTTAAAATTAACGGAGACTACTGTTTAAACAGGAACGAAAACGGACGCTGGCGAGAGGAAGGGGCCCACATTTGCCACATTAGCGGTCAAAGTACCTTAGTGTGTGATACTTAAGCCCAGCCTTAATATATAAAGTGGCATGGAGCCCAATACTAATTTTCTTTTACCTCCTTAGAGGTGTGTTGAAACTACTTATAATCCAAATCTCTTAGAATAAGAGGCTCCTGATCAATAAACCACTCCTATGAGTGGTTCCTTGTCACGATGATCTACCTCCTCCACTTGGGATAATTTTATTGTTTTTTAAACTTATAACTTATGAGAAGTAGTGTCCAATGGATTTTGTGTCCTTTAATGTAATTTGTAATTAATACTATTCTAAACTACGTTCTTTAATAAATTGTTGTTAACATGGGCACTGTCTATGGAGGCTACAAGCGTATCCGTCAAAAGCAAAAGTCGAAGCCCGTATTTGTCAAAGTTGTCAGGGAGTTTTTTCACAGGGCCTACAATTTAATCTCGAATGTTTCAATACTTTAAAAATAATCTAAGTTAATCTCTTTTATACCGTAACTATATAGATTTATATTTTCATAATATATTATATAAAACATAATATAAAATTTATATTAAAAAATAATATAAATATATTATTTTCTAATATATATTTTATATTATATATAAAAACGAGGGCTTTTATATATAATGTTTACTATAATATATTTATATTATTTTTTAATATATATTTTATATTATTTATTAAAAGAGGGTTTTTATATATAATATTAATTATATATTAAAAATAATATAAAAATATTATATTATATTTATATAATATATAATAAAATATATTTTTTATTATATATTATATAAATATAATATAATATACATTTATTATAATATTTTATTAAAATATATAATAAAAATGTATATTATATTATATTTATATAATATGTAATAAAGTATACATTTTATTATAATATTTTTATTATAATATTTTTATTAAAAATATCTAATAAAGATGTATATTATATAAATATAATATTTTTATTAAAATATATAATAAAATGTATATTATATTATATTTTATATAATATATAATAAAAATACATTTTATTATATATTATATAAATATAATATAATATACATTTTTATTGTTATATTTTTATTAATATATATAATAAAAATATATATAATATTTTTTATATTATTTTTAATTTATAATTTATATTATATATAAAAACCCTCTTTTTATATACAATATAAAATATATATTAAAAATAATATAAAATATTATATTAAAAATTATATATGAAAGCCTTCGTTTTTATATATAATATAAAATTTATATTATAAAATAATATAAAAATAATAATATATTTATATTATTTTTTATATAAATTTTATATTATATTTTATATAATATATAATAATAATATATTATGAAAATATAAATCTATATTATCTATATTATTACGGTATAAAAGAGATTAACTTAGATTTTTTTAAAAGTATTGAAACATTCCAGATTAAATTGCAGGTCCGGTGAAAACTCCCGTGAAAAAACTCCCTGACAATACGGGCTTCGACTTCTGCTTCTGACGGATACGGCTGCCGCGCGGTGTATTTTGTAGCCTCCATAGACATAAAACTGCTGGTAGTATTTCATTCTACTATTTTAGTATTTATTTGTGATGCCTTCCATCTGCATTCGATTCTTTGTCACCTTTCGTTGTGTTTTAGTCCCAACTCCCAAGAATCATTATATAAGAACTTCGTGTCAGCTCCTTCAAAAATGATTACGAATTCAAAAGCCACGACGTTTCGTATATACAAAAATTGAATTAAAGTCTACAGTACGAGATTCCTGGGTTTCAGAAATGTCAGAAACAGACATTTCAATTTCCTACTGCAGTCAGCAAGTCTGATGTTGAAAGGGTCCTCTGAGAAAGTCATTAATGGAGATAATGGCAAGATAGCAATCAAAGCTAGTTAAAGGAACAAATCATAGAAGTCTGAGACTGCAGTTAGGTGTTAAGACCATGTACGTCGATGCAGGAGAAGGGTTATCAGAGTGCTAAACTGAGGAGCTAAACTTACGTCTTGTCTCGTTTGTGAAACTCAGATAAAAACTTCTAAAGCAGTATTGCGGCTACTCTTTCCCAGGCTTCCTCCCATTCTTACTTTCCCGAAGCCTTGGCCACATACACCAGTATGTAGCACAAACGTCCTCACGACACACTACCGTCTTGTATAGACTCAACAATTAAATACAAAATATCTCGAAGCTTGTGCCTACACACATAGGAGAGATTGTGGGCCCATTATGTACAAAAGATATCGAAATGCTAAAAAATAACTAGAATACAAAATAGAAAACCCCACTAATAGAAACTAAGAAATAAATTAAAAGGATACCACTGAAGTGTTATTTTATTCTAACCTAGATATCTCCACATAGAGAAGAAGAGGAAAAATGTTGGGTTGGGTTGTTTAGGGGTTTGCCTCAATTGAACCCCTATTTTGGTATTTCTACCTCCACAAACAACTAAGATTTTGATAATATTCATAGAAATGAGAAAAAGATTATTTTGAAACCAAATATGATGCTAAAGATATGAAAATGATTTGAGATATACTATGCTAACACCAAATATATCCAAATGCTAGCATAAAGATATTTTTCACAGTAAGAGGGAGACAACAAAACAAAATATGGTCACCTAGAAGTCTTCATAAACCTCCAAGAAAGATGCAATAGTTTCCACTATGTTGTCTTACTCAATCTCAATTCAAAAATGTGGCATGTACTAATCCAATAGCTTGTTGTTCATTCAAAATATCAAAGTTCCTTCAAGAAATTAATAGAGCTTCAATATTCAAGTGTGAGCATGAGAGAGAGAGTGTGTGTGTGAATTGGGAATTGTGTTTTCTTCCTTTTCTTCATTTTTTCCAAAATGGTAAGGCAGGTCACTACTACTGCGTGATTGCCATAGAGGGGCATTATTTCTACAAGACTAGTAGGAAGGTAACATTCCAATGGCCACAAAAATCACATTTTTTTGTGAGACACTAGTCTGTCATGCAAAAGTTTATCCATCATGCTCTCGTTTCGAAAAAAACATACTCAAAAAGCTAGAATTATCATCAAAATACTAAATAATTGGCATTCTAGTGTTAACATTTTATATAGAATATTTCTATATCATGAGCTAAGAGAGGGGGCATTATGTTTAATGACACCACATGTTGCAATTCATCATTCTACATAGTCACAATATATTCCATTTTGAAATCTCTTTGATTATCAGATGCAAAGAAGTTAAGATAACATTGGAGAGAGACTAGTTTCTTCAAATATAGTAACTTTGTTGACATACCTACTATATTTCCATAAATTTCTTATTGTTAGAATAAATTAATTTGATGGCATAGACCAATTGGCATAGCCTCCCATAGCCATCTACCATTACTCAATGCAAAGTTGATCACTATCCATAATACATATTTGAACTAACCCTTATGCATAGTAATTGTGTATTTTTCTTGTACATTGAATATGATAGGAAAAGAATCTCAATGCTACAAATCATAGAGTTCTCTCCATGTGTTATGTTCTCATGGTATCATAGCTATGTGCAAATTCAGTTGTAAGGAAGTTATGTCCTTGAAGTGGTAGAAAGCATGCATCAACTTTTAGAGAGCTTATGCCAATGTTTATTGTTTTCTTTTCTAACTCCTCTCGATTTCTTAGACCATTCTTACTAGCACTCTTGTATATATGACATTGAGCTTAAATTCTTTTTTTGTAGATTAGTCCTAGGGATAGATGTTTGGCTACCAATTATTGTTCATACACATTCATAAAGAAATGAAAGGTGAAGAAATTTTCATATTGCAATATTTAACAATTCTTGTTGAATTCAAGAGTTTGATGAAACTCTCTTTCATTTTTCTAATTCACAAATATTTAAAAAGTCCTTATTTGTTTGGTTCACAAGAAAATCAAAATCAAGGCATGGTTACAAAATTCTATTTTTGGTGTTGGTAAGTACTTCACTTTTAGACCTTTGTGTTTGTGTGATTGGGGATTTTATTTTGTTCCTGTTATGGCTTCATCTAAAATCTCTAATATTGTGGTTAGTGCAACATTAGATAAATCTAACTATACAAATTCTAAATGTGAGATGTAAATGATTATATAAATTCATGTTTAGTAGGAGCTAGTAATGGAAGGCAAACTTGCAGATGAAAGAAAACATGAAAAATAGGATAAAATGGATATAATTCATGAGCAACTATTTATGGAAAATCAGTCCATAGATATAAAAGTATTCTAGATGAGTACTGTAACTTCATATGTACATTAGATCTAACTAGAAAATATGAGAATATCACAATAGAAGAATTAGGGGATTTTTTAAATGAAAATGATAGGTTTAAAAATTTAACAAGTGAGTCTAACAAGAGTTATCAAGCATTTATGTCTAGACTCAAATATAAGAATTACAATATAATTATACCATATCAAAAGAAAAGACAAACTCTAGGGAATTAGCATAAAGATAATCAAAGATAATGAAATTACCCAAGGGATAATCAATAGAAGCATAGTATTCAAAACACAAATAATGAATAGAGAAATCACGAAGAAATTTCTAAAAGAGAAAAATATATCACATATTATAATTATGGACAAGACGAGAATAAAAGTGATAAATGTCCTAGGAAATCACATGTAGGAGGGTAAAGAAAATTTTATTAAAGAAGGGAGCAATTTTTTTTCTCAAAAAGAGGGTGATAATATATTAATAGCCCTTTAGCTAATCAACAAAATTCAAATAATACATGGTATATTGATTGATGAGCTAGCCATCATATCACTTACAATAAATTATTTTTTAGATCCTTAGAAGAAGTGAAAGGTGCAAGGGTATTTCTTGCAAATGATCTGCTCACATAAAATTATAGGAATAGGTTTAATTTGTATGAAAAGACATGATGGTAAGAAGTTGAAAGTAACATATGTGAATCATGTACCTAAGTTGATGAAAAATATTCTCTCAATAAGTCAAATAACTAAACATGGCTATAAGGTGTAGTTCTATTCAAAAAAATGTCTAATCAAGAACCTTAATGATGGATTAAAAGTTTTGAATAAAAGAGTCGAGAGTGATGGCATCTATAACTTTTTAGCATCTTTTGATAAGACAACTTGCATTATTATAGGTTTCCCCTATTAGAAATCAGAAATAGATGAATAACCAAGATCTTTCTATGAGATAAATAACCAATAAACTTTAAATGAAATAACATAATTATAGACCTGAAACTCCAAGAGATGTGCAAATGTCAAGATGAAAAAATTGCATTAGGAGCTCAAAATAAATCTGAAGAATAATGATTGAATACATCAAAGTACATGTATGCCAAAGAATGAAATAGTATACAAAAATATGAAAATACAAGCTAGGTAGTGATTTTATATAGAACTAAGGGGATGATGGACCTGTCGAAATTCCAACCAATAAGAATTAACCATCAAAAGTGGAGGATGTTGTTGGAAGTATGAGTAGTTGGTGTTGTCATTGATGTTAAAAAACCGATTTTGTCGTTGATATCTATAGTTGAGTGAGATGGTTGCAAGAGTGTAGTTGATGCTTTGATTAGTTGCAACACTAGAGGGATTACAATTGTGTTGACATTTTTCTTTGATAAGCTTTTGTCTATGGTTGTGCAAGTATTGAAGATGATGAGTATTTATCTTTAGTGCTTTATTTCCAAGTGATTTTGAGAAAATCTAATAAAAATCTAGGAAATAATGTGTTATAGTGATGTTCTAGGTTACAGAGTTGTGCTATGGTTTTTCTCTGCATTTCTTCTAAGTTGAAGATCAACCTATGAAATTTAGATTTTTTTTGATAGGTGTTAAAAGATGTTATATTTAAGATTTGGTATGTTGGATTGTGGTACAAAAGTTGTGTTCACTTGTGTGTAACTGTGCATTATAGAGGTGTTTGGGAGAAATATTTTTGCTCTGCATTTCTTTGGAGTTGTGTTTCAAGTCATGTGATTTTGAATGTGTGTTGATGGTGTTGTTAGTTTACCTGAGTCAAGATGGTTTGAGGTTTGGTGATTCAGAAGATGCTTTCTCAAGTAACAATGTATGACATAGTTATTTGGAAGTAGTGGGTTTGTACATTCTTCAAGTGGAAGTTGTTGTCAAGGAGTATTTTGAGTTTTAGGGTGTTTGAGAAATTTTCTAGATCATGTTTGAGTGTGGTGTGGTTTGCAAGTCATCCTTGGGTTTGAGGAAGCATGTACTTAAAATTTTAATGGTGTTTTCACACATAACGATCGACCTAGTGTTTACTCTACATGTGAAAGATAAATATTATTTTTGGTAGTGTTGGGTTGATTGGTGTTATTGATGTTGAGAAACAGTGCCTCAAATGTAATGGAATTCAAGTGAAGTTACAACAATGTGATAGTAAGAAGTCAATGGGATTTACAGTTGATTCTCATCGAAACCCAATGGGAGCATTGCTAAGTGCATTCAAAGTGTAATTTTGGTAGTTATGCTAAGTGTTTTTTCTGCTTACAAATTAGTGGCATACAGCTTCATTAGTTTGATACTACTATATCACTGGGACATAAAATACAGTCCCTTTGATCTCTCAATAAGGAGTGTTGACAGGCGGTAATCATATGTAGAGGTTGGGGACTCTTGCCACTAGGAGTGGATGAATTTTCTAGGAGTTGAAATCTACTCTTCTCGATGTGTTGATAGATAGAGTTGGTTGATGTGAATGGTGTGAGATACACTGTTGACATATGTTGTATAAGTATATTGATGTGACATTGATATTTCAATGGGACTTTGAAACTAGTCTCTACAAAGTGCCAATAAGGTAGAATAGGATGGTGACATCGTTGACATGTTGGTAGTGAAGATTGGTCAAAGCTTGGCAAGTGATAACCATATCAAGGTGACTAGTCGAATTCAACGAGAGATTGGAGATAGTCTCTTTGAAGGTCCAATACATAGTTGAAAGCTTTGGCATTTACATTGTGACTATTTAGTTCACTTTTCTATTGGGATTTGGAAGGTTTAACTTCCTAGAATGTTTAGAAAATGATGAATGAATGTTGTATTTAAACATTCAAAAGTTTGGGGTGAACATGAATTGTCGAATCTGAGAACATTAGGGAACAGTGTAATAGAGATCCGAGGAACAAATGTAGAGGTGTATGTGAATTCCATAGTGCATTGAACGCATTATAATAGGAACATGATGTAACATAGGGGATGGATAGAATGATCTGGATAGACCGAAGAGGTTGATCAAAGAAATGTAACGAAAAAGAAGATATTTGCATTCAAGTGGGTTATGTTGTCAAATTGTTCCTCTAGATAAAACAAGATGAAAAATCTCCATGAAAGGCTTAGCGCCTATATTGTATTGTGACTATATTTTCTAGTTGTTGAATAATACAATGGGTCTACACTTTTGGAGTGTGGGGTCTTTTACTCGAAAGGGTTTTCCCACGTAAATATGTGTGTTCATTTCTTTTGTTCTGTCTTTCATTTTTAATGATTCTGCTAAATGAATATGGTTAATGCTTGTTGCTAATAATGGTTAAAGTTACATAAACTTTCCTCTAAGGGTTAATGTGGAAATGAAATGTGTCTGATTCCGCTTTATGACATAGTAGTAAGTTGTTTCGAGGCTTTTTGAGAAACTGAATGTTATTGAAGAATCTTACTAATCTTGGATGTTCCTTTTGAGATAAAAAAAAAATCCCTACAAATGGTATCAGAGCCATCATCTAGGATTTGATTGTTCTTAGTGTTCCTGGTTCAGGGTATTCCTTCTGTGAAGATTTCTTAGTCTAGAAAACTTGAGGAAGCATGAGGGAATTGGTTGTTAATTAATCCTTCAAATGGTGAGTGGAAGCTAGTTGCTTTTTTTTTTTTAGTTTCAGGGAACAATACATAGCTTGAAGGATAGTGAAGATGGAGAAGATGGAGTTGGTCATATTAAGAAAAAAAGTGATTTGAAGCTCATAATTGACAGTGGAATAATCTTGATGCATGGGGTGGAATTTTTTTCTTTGTTGTTGTGTTTCAACAAAGTTTTCATATTGCATGTAGGCTATGGAGTTGATCATTGGATGATATGGAAACTTTTGTAATAGTCTGTCTCCCTTAGATGCATGTGCATATTGGTGGTTCTAGAGTTGGCCTGAAATGGGCCTAGAATTTCTAAACTATTTTTCCATTTATGGAGGTTTTGTACTTACATAGCTCAGTTTCATGTTCCATAGGAGGGTATGTCTAGGGTCATCATGGAAAAAACAGGCCCTTAAGTGGCAAAAAATTCTAAAAAATCAGAGTTAGGCAAATTGACATAAAATTTTGATTAAGTTATTTATATTATTTCAAAAATATGTAAGAATAGAATATGTAGCAAATTGAATGTAGTTTCTAAACTACTACATTTATTTTTTAAAAAATTGGTGAAATTTTGAAATTTCAATGCAGTAGTACTTAAATTTCAAGGAAAAAAAAAAGAATTAGGTGTTTGTTTAACCACCCTAACCACAATAAAATGATAATTATTTTATAATATTTTAGATATAAGTAGAGGACTCATGTCTGGATGTGATGCATATATTTTTGTAATTTTTTCCAAGTAAATAATTAATTATGATTTTTTATTACAACTTTTAAAAATATAAAAACTCATATGTCTAACCACCTTAACGGTCAAAACTTCATGAAATTCAATTTTGTTTTTGTTTAATCCTATAGTATCGCGCATAGAATGTGATGCATGTTTCAGATTCAAAAATGTGGGATTTCGTTTGAAAGCTATAGATATTTTCATCACCCTATCAATCGACTTTAGTCATAATTCAAATAGAAATGAATAATAATTATTTATTAAATTCAAAGTAAAGATAATTTATATTGGTGGAAAGTTGAGAATCTCCTTTAAAAACCTTTTTTGTTTAATCAATTTTGGGTTAAAAAGATCGTCAGCCACATACCCTACACATACCCATTATATTGCCACATTTTGGCCCGTCATGATCCTACACATACCCAGGATCTAAAGTTTTTGTAGATTTTCATAAAAATCTATGGTGATGCTCATTCATGACAATTCATTATTTTTGTTTAACTATTATAGTGTTTTTGTTTCAAACATTTAATTCTTCAAGATGAGTAGTGGCTGTGGATGGGCATAGGAGTTGTTCCAAACATAGTGGATTTGCAAGTTTTACACATCAAGAGAAAATTGGTGAATTTGTGGAGCTGATGTTATGTTATTTTCTAGACCCTGGATTTTGGGGTGCTACTAGATGAGATAGTTGCAATTATACATACATGCTTTATGTATCATAAGAGGTGTGATTCATTCTCTAAATGAGAGTTTTGGTATGTGATTAGTCACTCAACATTCTTGTGGTGATGCTTGGTGGTTTCCTTGACTATGGTGCTCATTGTGGATGTGATTGGAAAATATGATTAGTGTCGAATCTGGTGTTTGAGTCATGTTGTGTACATGGTTATTCTCTTTGAGATCTTATTTTTGTAGTTTCTAGTGTGATAATGGGTTTGCATGATATATTGATTGGATCTATGGGTTGTGCAAGATGTGGGTTGTCTTTACCTACATGTTTTCTACAGGATAACTTAGAAGTGGACTATCTATATCCACAAGGTTGGTTCAATGTTAATGCAAACTTGTTTGTTGGCCTTTTCTATGGTCACTTATGCATTGGTGTGGTTTCTTTGAGATAAGAGGATGTATGATACAAGAGTATCTAGATAGTCATTTATGGGAACCAACAGCATGTGTATCATGATGTCATGAATAGCTTGGATACTTAACTTGGTATAAGCTATTTGATAGTGATGGTATTTTTGCTTGGTCTAGAGATCTTGGTTACACTTGGTATTTTTTTGTCAAATGGATGTGTTAGTGTGTGGACTTGGAGGATTTCTAGATTAGCATAATTTTTTTCATAATGCTTGGAGAGCTTAGATGTCATGGTTAAGTGGTAGCTTTAACAGTCACTATGATGAATGGTCTTTATTAAGTGTTGTAGATGTTACTTGGAGGAGTTCTTAGATCTTGTTGTTGCAAAAGGATTCTTTCGCATTTGCATGGACACTATTTAAGGATGTGTTGCATATTAGAGCGATGAAAGACTCATATGGTCATTGGGATGAGGTGTTGATGATGCTTGATAGGTGATGTTGGTTTAGAGTTTGTTTGCAAAATGCCATGTTAAACTCGTCATTGTGCATTAGAGTTTTGGCATGATGCATTACTCTTTTAATACAATGGTATGTTCACTTGGAGTGTGAAATCTCCTAAGGGGGATGGTAAGATCATGATGTCATGATTAGTTTGGTATTCAGATGATTGGAGCTTTGTTAGTGGTCTGGCAATTCTCTTTATTTTGGGTCTATATGCTTGAGAACTTCATGATAGTGTAGTGATGCATTTGGAGTTCAACACAAGATGATTATTTGTAGGCGCTCATGGATACATGGAGAATTAGGTGAAGCTATTTTTCTTTGGATATGTGAGAAGTGTTGATTGAGATGGTTACTCTTGATTGAGATTTTAGGAAAAAGTCTGAGAAGCCTACACCTTGGTTGGACATGAATTCAACAAAGACCTATGATGAGATTGCTCTTGAATGATTCATGATGGCTTGCATATCTTGGAGGAGAATTCTCATTCCCACTCTTGGTCTACTCAACAACTTATCGCTTGAGAGGTATTTCCCATTGTTTCTTTCAGGAACATCATGTTTGTCTTCTCATGAATATGGATCTTGAGTTGTGGATACATGGTTTTGGAGGATTCATTTGAGGAGTTTTGGCATATTTATATCATTCATTGTGATTACATTCATTGATGTCGATTTTAAGAGATGCATTGGGCTTATTTCATTCATAGGGAGTGGATCTACTCTGACCTTATTTGGATTGAGAGGCTTATTTCCATGTTGATTACATAATATATATGTTATGTTTGATCTTGGTGATTGAGTGGTTGCATTTTATTATGGATTTCCTTTTGGGATGCTTTGGAATGAGATCATACTTGACACATTTTATATTTAGAGGTGTATGTAGGAGGATTTTCTACAAGTACATGATGTGAATACTTTCTCTCTTTGGTCCTGGTTATCTTCCTGGATGTTTGATTTCACATTACATTGGTTTGAGGTTTGGTTGGATACATTTTGATTGCTAGCTTGTGGTCATGTGTTTTAACTTATGTGCTTGGGTGATGACATGGAGGTTTCTTTATCTCTTCCATTTGTTGGGTGTGAAGAACTTGGGAGAGTTGTGAAGACTTGTGGTGAGAATTGTTCTTACAGGTTGTGCATATCATTGTGGATGATTCATTGGTACTACATGATGTTTTTCTACACTTTCTATATGATGATATTGGTGGAATTGGTATGCCTTGATCATTTTCAAATTTCCATTACCCACATAGAGGGAACTCTTAGATGTGCATGTCACTCTTTCACATGTTTGCACATGGAGTTTATGATTGCATTTTGTGGGTGTATATATTTATGGCATAACTTTACTATGTTTTGTATAGCTTGGAGGTATGGATGATTATGTGGATTAGCACATGTTGTGGATGTTATTTTTAGTCACATGGATTAATCAGTTGGATGAGAGCAGTCAATTTTCTGGTTGTTGTTCTAGCTAGTGTTCTATCTTGTTTTCTGGAGGATGTCTTCACAGTTTTGTTCAAACTTGAAGCTTTGAAGCTAATGTTGTTGATGTTTTTGTATAAGCTGTGAGCGCAATGGAGTGGTGGTAGTATGTTTTATCATTTTCTATCAGTTGGATTTGTTGTAGGTGTCTTGGTTTAGACTGATGTAGATACACCATGGCTCGTTCCTTTCTTATGGAGGATGGTTGGAACCGTTTCCTAAGATGGTGGAAATCTTGAATTTTTCTATAGTGACTTTGAGTGTTGATTGGTAGCCAATACATTCTTCATCAAGTGGGAGAATGTTGAGAAATAGTGCCTCAAATATACAATCGTTCAAGTGAATTTACATCGGTTTGATAGTAAGAAGTCGATGGGATTTACCATTGATTCTCATTGAAACCTTGATGGGAGCATTACTAAGTGTATTCAAAGTGTTACTTTGGTAGTTATTTTGAGTGTTTTTTCCACTTATGTTAGTGGTATACACCATTGGTGTGACAGTACTGAATCATTGGGACATGAAATACAATCCCTTCGATCTCCTGATAAGGAGTGCTAACGGTGCGTGTGTCGAGTGTGGAGAGTATTCTAATGTCAACACAAACCTTAATGAGACGATTTACATTCAAAGTTTGAAGCAAGTAAAACTGCTCTATTCATAATACAATCAAATCTTTCAAATACATATCATTGTCCTCTATTTCTAGGGATTTATTAAACTGTTTGGCCCTCAGATTTCTATGGGCACAAAGGTTGCTAAAATGACTACCTAGAAAATGAGATTTGATGCTTAATATGCAAGCTAAGATGATTTCTATGTGCAAATGTGTGTTGGAATGATTAGTGGTATGCTTCTAATGAAACAAAATGATGGAAAGGATAATGGATGCAATGATAAACAAAGGATAATGTTGATGATAGATGAACAAGTGGAGATGAGGGAGATGATATGAAACTAAAATGAACTATCCATGATTATGGATATGCTCAAATGAAAACATTATAGAAATTGAAAAACTGACTTCACAGTCCCCAAGAATCACCTGCAAGAAATCACCTATCACATGCAACAGATATTCAGAACAAAAATGAAAGATGTTCTATAAACTCTCAGAGCAAGTTTGTGCAAGTAAAAATTAGCATGATGATTATTGAAGATAATTGTTTTACAAATAATACAAAATCCTTCAAAAAGGAAATGATGCAATAAAGCAAGAACCTAATCTTATATTGAGCAAAAAAATAGCTCAATAAGATACGGATAAGAATTAACTTAGGAAATAAAATATGCCTAAGTAAACTTATGCTAAAGTGTAATTAAATAATTAATTACACCAACACCCCCCCCATAAGTGAAATTTAGGGAGAAAAAAATTATTATGCAAGAGATGAATCCCAACAATAAGGCCTGATTAGGTACTCATTTACAAATGCAATGATGAGGTAGAAAAGGAAAACCCAATGGGGAAAAACCCCCCTACAATGAGATGACTGCTACAAAGAAGCACTAGAAGAACACTGTGGAGTAACACTAGAACCGCAATCTGACAAGCAAGGAAAGATACTTCTGTCTACAAGAAACCAAAAATGAAATCATAATGTGACAATAGACTCAATGCCACAGAACAGTGGAAAACTCACAAACTGAAACAACCCTAGAATCTATGAAGCAACAGTAGATGAGATGATGATAGAATCTGGAAACCATGTATCTTGATGTTGATGCCAAACTGTGACTAAAACTCTTCCATGGGAATGAGTACCATAAAAATTCTAGAACATTAACCATAAAAACATAGCCCTCAAACTGAGAAGGATCTAAACCAATGCGGATCAATAACAATAAACTCTCAATTTGAAGTGTGAACCAATGAATCTGATATATGTCAAGCAATGAGCAAAAAAGTGGCCAAAAGAAACTAGGAAACCAGAAAACCCATGCGAGCTACCATCAAATCAAGATGAAGATGGGGATCAAAGTGCATACACACTCTAATCATATTATTATGCAAGAAACCCCCCTGATGGAACTTTATCTCAGTTCATTTATTACGATACCCAATGATTGTAAAAGGAGAGAATGCATAAACTAAAGAGAAAATGCAAACCAAGTGCATGAAAACAAAAATGAGTGCATACACAAACCAATGTTCACATCTTCCTCCATGATTATAAAGGATTTCAGATCTATGTAGAGGTCGAAACTAGCTTTCCGATGATATCTCATTTGTAAAAATTTGACACCATGGCCAAAAGTTATGATTTTTTAAAAAAAACTGAATTTAGCCTACAAGAAATGGGTTTTCTAGCAAAAAAACGTTTACTTCTGATTTAATTTCTGCAAAATCTGTTCACAATGAATGGACAAAAACAGAAACCTAGAAATATTTTGAAGCTAAGAACAAAACCCAAAAATCATTTTTTGATCCAGCAAGCAGAAGATGAAAAAATAATTTTTTTAAACCTTCAGCCAAGAGAAAAATGACGTGCACCGATTTTTGTACAACGATTTTCTCTAGATCCGTACAAGATATCAAAAATCTAAAAGATACCCAGTTTAGATATCAAAAATCATTTTTCCTACAACTGAGTGGAAGCTGAATTTTTAAAGCAAAATTGAAAAACGACTTCAATCCCTTACACAAAAAAATGCTATGAGAGAATATCTTCAAAACATGAACATGCAACAACAGGTCTGGAGCTCTGATACCATGTAGAAGTTGAAAAACCAACTTCACAGTCCCGAAGAATCACCTACAAGAAATCACCTATCACATGCAACATATATTCAGAACAAAAATGAAAAATGTTTTGTAAACTCTCAGAGCAAGTTTGTGCAAGTAAAAATCAGCATGATTATTATTTAAGATAATTGTTTTACAAATAATACAAAAACCTTCAAAAAGGTAAAGATGCAATAAAGCAAGAACCTAATCTTATATTGAGCAAAAAGAAAGCTCAATAAGATACAGATAAGAATTAACTTAGGAAATAAAATATGCCTAAGTAAACTTATGCTAAAGTGTAATTAAATAATTAATTACACTAACAAACATAAAACAAACTAACCTAAAATGTACTTATATGATGCAATGGGGATGATAAAACGTAACTATGAAGCAATTAATTAATCTAAGATGAGAATGCAAAGTAACACATGATATGAAAACTAAGTATAAGACTCCATGAAAGCTCCAAGCTCCTACGAAAAACCTGCATGGTAACAATACTCAAAGTGTGGATGAAAAATGGCATTATAACACTATTCCAATTTGTATCTCAAAATAGCATTATAACATTACTCAAAAGGTGGATGATAATTGCTAAGGCAAGAGGGTGTATTTATAGGGTTTCTCAAGCATTTTATGAGGTGGCACCCATCAACAGTCTAGATTCGATGGAGAAATGATAGACGGTGGAGATGAAAGGAATTAGGATGTTGTCCCCTTGACCAAGGAAAACATGCCATGTGTGTGGAGAGAATCCCTTGACCAATTGGAAGCATGCCAAATGTATGGGATTCCCAAGTGTATGAAACAAAGACCCATGTGCTCCAAATTTGTTGGAAGTGTGGGGGAATAAAGCCTTGTACTTTTTCTCATTGGTGGAAGTGTGTGTGAGGATAATTATAATTAATAATTAGGCTTATTTATTTTCATGTGACCTTTATGAGATGGCACACAAAAATTTGTAGAAGGGTATGTGCAGGATCATGATGGGCCAAAAAGTGGTGATATGATGGGTATTTGTAGGGTATATGGCTGACGACTTTTCTTTTACCCAAAATTAATGAAACAAAAAGGGTTTTTAAAGGAGATTCTTAGCTTTCCACCAATATAAATTATGGTTTACTTTGAATTTAATAAATAATTATTATTCATTTTCTATTTGAATTATGACTAAAGCCCCGATTGATAGGTTGATTGAAAACATCTTTCAAATGGTATCACATTTTTGAATCTCAAACATGCCACATTCTACTCACATACTATAGGATTAAAAAAAGAAAAAATTAAATTTCATGATGTTTTGACCAAGTTAAGGTGGTCGACATACAAGTTTTTATATTTTAAAAGTTGTAATAAAAAAATTCATAATTAATTATTTATTTGGAAAAAAATTACCAAAAAATATGCATCACATTTGAGATGAGTCCTCTACTATATATATAAAATATTATAAAAAAATACTATTATTTTATTGTGGTTAGGTGGTCTGACACCTACTTCTTATTTTTTCAGGAAATTTAAGTACTCTGCATTGAAATTTCAAATTTTCACCAAATAGATTTTTCTTTTCAAAATAGACCTAGTAGTTTAGAAACTAAATTCAATTTTCTACATATTCCATTCTTACATATTTTTTGAAATAATATAGATAATTTATTCAAATTTTTACATCAAGATTGCCTAACTCGATTTTTGATTTTTGCCACTTAAGGATTGTTTTCTCCATGATGATCCTGCACATACCCAGAAATGTGCTCTAATTCTTAATCAAGATTTAAAGAAGGTTAATTAAATAAAATGTTTAGGGTATTTTGTTTTTTTAATTATTTAGAAGAATGTGAATTAGAAGAATTAAAAGGAAAGTGAACAATATAAATAAAGTAAGACCTTATTTATATGTAGTTGAAGCATTAATCAAATAGGTTGTATTTAATTAATTGAATGTGATGACCATTTTTAGGTGTATACATTTTGCCCCTCTTTGAAGTAATGTGTTTACACGTTGCTTCAAAGAAAATTTTGATGTCGATGCTTAGAAAAGATTTTGATTCCCAGACGATGCAAGATTTTGATGCCCCAGACCATACCCCATACTTCTGAATTTCAGGTATTGAAGGATATATGCCCCCTCGAGAGACAAATCAGTGAATGTGGGGATATTAAAATGAAATTTTGGAATGACGTAATGGTGTTGTGATGATTATGACGATGAGACAACATTGATTTAGTGAGATTTTGATGGAGGAGACGATTTATCTCTCGAAAGTTAATTGCAATCTCTTTCTTTGAATAGTGTTGATTAATTACCCATCCTTTTTGGTAAAAATGGGAAATAAATCCCATCATAATTCCCTCCATTTTACCCCTTAAAAGGTGAAAATGGTAAAATGGGATTCATTTTTACATTTTGAGTTTGGGGAAGTTGAAGATTGGAGAGCTTAGAGGAAGATGGTGATCCCATACCACAAGCATCAGTTCGAGTGTCTTTGCCAACCTGATCAGCCTGTTGCCTCTAGACCTATGGTACACTTTATGAGAAACCTCCTTTTTAGTCATTTTCTTGCCTTTTAGAAGGATTTTGAATGTCGTAGATAGATGTTGTAGCTTATGGGATGTCATTTATGCACTTTCGGGTGATGTTTTTGTCGTTTTTGAGTGTTTTTGAGCATGTTTAAGAGTTTTGGCACCTTTGGGGTCCCAAATGGCGCCTCTTGGAAGCTTCAAAATCAATTTTTCATGTGTTTTAAGAGTTTTAGCACCTTTGGGGTCCCAAATGGAGCCTCTTGCAAGGGTGAAATTGATGTTTTTGAGTCATTTGAGAGTTTTGGCACCTTTGGGGTCCCAAATGGTGCCTCTTGCAAGCTTGAAATTCAAGTTGTTGGCCTCCAACACTATTTTGGCACCTTTGGTGTCCCAAGTGGAACCTCTTGCAAGCTTGAAAATGGAGGTTTTCGAAGTTAAACTCTATTTTGGCACCTTTGGGGTCCCAAGTGGTGCTTCTTGTAAGCCTTGAAAACCTTGTTTTTAGTTGCAAACTCTATTTTGGCGCCTCTGGGGTCCCAAATAGCACCTCTTGTTGCTTTGGAAAGTTTTCATCCTTGTTGATTTGAGGTGGTTTAGCTTGTCGTTTGACCTATTTTGCAGGGTGTGATTGCGGAAAGCCCTCGAGGTGATGTTCGCAAGATGTCCTTGAAGCCTAGGAGTCATCAGTTTGTCATGTTTTGGATTGATTTCAGACAGATTGTGGTATGTACAATGTTTGATTGATGTTTTGTGTGATGATTTGATCTCATGATAGGAGAATCAAATGATAAAATCAATGTTGTATTGACCTCATGATAGGCAAGGAATGATAATAGGATTGATAGCATATCGTCCTCATGATAGGCAAGGAACGATGGTAGTTTTGATAGCAAATCATCCTCATGTGATAGGTGAGGAACGATGGTTTGATTGATAGCAGATCATCCTCATGATAGGTGAGGAATGATGGTAGGAGTGAAAGCAGATGTCCTCATGATAAATGATGAATGATAGGTTGATTGATAGTAGATCATCCTCATGATATGAAAGGAATGATGGTAGGAGTGATAGGTGAGGAATGATAATAGGATTGATTGAGATGTTGATTGTTTTGATTGATTTTATTTGGATGACTACACATTAGCTTGATTGACTGATAATCTTGATTGAACATGGTGTTGATTGACTGATTTGTGTTCATGATTAGGGAGATGGAGATGTACTCCAGTCTCAGGAGTGATTCCTGAAGACCTGGAACATGGTCCGCCGATTGTCCTCGGCCAACTTAGAGATTATCTACCATTGTGGGTTGACTTCCTTGTTAGATATTCAACAATATAGAATCAACAGAGGTTTATTGACAACATTGGCAGAGAGATGGCACAGTGATCATAACACGTTTCATTTATCGACTGGAGAGATGACCGTGACTCCAGAGGATGTCTATCATATTCTACAGATCCCAGTGATGGGAGAGATAGTAGTGTACGATAAGATAGAGTAGGGTGGGATAACTGCATTGTAGAGATTATGCCGAGATGATCATGTTATGGGTTGATGGATCCCTTGGATAGAGATGATTAGCAGATATGATCCTTTGTCGTGTGTGCTTTCCAGATTCATTGGTGGATTCATTTGTCTTGATCGTAGGTCAAAGGGATTTTTAGTAGGTTGGGGTCATGTGTTATCATAGATGACACTTAATGGTACGAGGTATGCCTGGGGCTCATGTATGTTAGCCCACTTATATCAAAATTTGCACGAGGTTGTTTATTATGGGGTGACGAGCATGTCATGTGGCATCACATTACTGCAAACCTAGGCATTGGAGCATATAGTCGTCACTTGGCCCATGGGAGGGAGACATCAAACACTAGGGAGACCCTATGTTTTCAGTTATAGTGGTCCACATGTCTAGCATAAGCTAGGCAAGGTTGCCTATTGGAGGTGTATTCTGGATGATTTGGAGACTGTCACCTGGTGGCCATACTTGGATTGTGAGTAGTGGCCAAAGGATCAGCTGGGGATGCCATATATGTTGTTATCCCACTATCTAATTGGGAGAACACATGTTGTGCTTGAGCGATACCTGTATCTGTGACTATGTCGATAGTTTGGACAGGTTCAGGGGATGCCCCTAGGAGTTTCCCATTATGCATGGCGATGATATGATGTTTTAGAGTGGGGCCCCTATGTATCATATGAGGCATTTTGTACAAAGTACTATACCTTGACCCCTGGTTTATGGGATTTTGTTTTCGTATATTACAGACACTAGGATGACTGAGGATTATTTAGAGTTCTTCCACACACATCCATTTCCTAGATTTACTCATCTAGAGGAGCTAGTACCGCAGTTGATGGAGAGGGAGGAGATGACGAGGGTGGTAATGATGCTGGGGAGGGTGTTTGTAGAGGTGATGATGGTGGTTACAGAGGTGATGATGGGGAGAGTGATGGTGGTGTAGTGGGTGGTGGGGAGAGTGATGATGGTACAGATGACATTCATCCATTGGATTTTGCATTTACGAGACACAGGAGGATCATTACCATAGCTCACGTGGTGCTTCTGAGGATTCGGATTGGGATACCCTCACATTAGTAGTTGTCATAGATAACAGCTTTGTAGGAAGAGGTTTATTCATTTCAGAGCAAGATAGCATAGGGTATGTGCAGGATCATGGTGTGCCAAAAGTGGCAATATTATGAGGGTATGTGGTGACGACTTTTTTTTCACCCAAAATTAATGAAACGAAAAGGGTTTTAGAGGAGATTCTCAGCTTTCCACCAATATAAATTATTCTTTACTTTGAATTTAATAAATAATTATTATTCATTTTCTATTAGAATTATGACTAAAGTCCCGATCAATAGGCTGATTGAAAAAAATCTATAGCTTTCAAATGGTATCATATTTTTGAATCCAAAACATCGTCACATTCTATGCTTCACATACTATAGGATTGAAAAATAAAATAAATTTCATAAAGTTTGACCAAGTTAAGGTGGTCGGAATGATCTAGTTTTATATTTTCTAAAAGTTGTAATAAAAATTCATAATTAATTATTTACTTGGAAAAAATTACAAAAAAAATATGCATCACATCTGGACATGAGTCCTCTACTTATATATAAAATCTTACAAAAATATTATCATTTTATTATGGTTAGGGTGGTCGATAGACACCTACTTCTTATTTTTCCCTGAAATTTAAGTACTATGCATTGAAATTTCAAATTTTCACTCAAATAGATTTTTTTTTTTTAAATAAACCTAGTATTTTAGAAACTACATTGAATTTTCTACAAATTCTATTCTTACATATTTTTGAAATAATATAGATAACTTATTCAAATATTTATGTCAAGTTGCCTAACACCGATTTTTTCTTTGCCACTTAAGGGCCTATTTTTGCCGATGATCCTGCACATACCCATAGGCTCAAGCACAAATTATGTCCCTTTAGGATGAGTTAGGGCAGTGTCAGGCACAAATTGATATTTTGATGATTAATAGAGAGACAGATAGGCAGCAGATACAATAGTTGCAGGCATAGATGATCATACTTACTTCAAAGAGGGATAACATTAGACACCAGATAGAGTAGGCTATGGCCATTTCTAAGAGGATACAATAGACAACACCATCTATAGGTACAGTGGATTTCTTTAGAGAGATCTGGCACATTTCTCAAGAGTTACAGTTTTACAGAGGTAAATATCATGAGTTGGTTCCTCCTAAGCAATGAGAGAGTTTTGTACAGTCTCGTCCTAGTAGATCTTGTTCTTGGATTGTTAGCATGGGTGTCACACAACCATTTCCTAGAGATAGGAGAGATCTAGGCACAGGTCCGTCACGTAGAGGAGGTACTAGTTCCATGACAGTAGCAACATCTGGTGGGAGCTCAACATAGCATTTTGTGATGTTCCTTGGACATTGTGTATACACCTTTTGTGAGATTGAGGATGTGTTTCCCATGATATAGTGCCCTTTTGGATTTTGATGTATCTCATCCTACTTTTGGATATCCTTGTACACATGGACATTATGACATTTTTTTTGATATATGATATGTAGCGATGATTATGATGCATTTGATTTCCCTATTATGATATGCAATGTTGTTCCTTTATTTAATTTCTATGTGATGATAATGATTAGGAAATGTGATGAATGTATTTTTTATCATGATGATGCAATGTGATGTGATTTATTATGATTATGCAATGTGATGTGATGATTATGATGTGCAATGTGATGTGATTTATAATGTGTAATGCAAATGATGTGATTTATTATGATTATGTAATGAGATGTGATGATTATGATGTGTAATGTGATGTGATGATTATGATGTGTAATGCAAATGATTGAATGTGGATGACATCAAATGTTTAAGTCCGTAAGCTTGAATAAGTGAGTCTATTCAACTTCCAAAAGTTGTGGGGAAGACTAGAGTAGATTGATCTTTTAAGCTTCATAACTCTGAAATATTTCTAAACTTTCTTGGAAACCTAAAGAGACTCACTTATCTAAGTGTAGTGGATGACATGATTTTGATGTTGGAAATGATATGCAATGTATGTCCTTTATTATTTTCTTTGATATTTTTTGAAGCAAATATCATGAGGGAATGTATGAATGTAAATGATGTGAGAATGTTTTCTATGATATGCAAATGATGATGTAATTGATGTGCAACTAAATGAGAATGATGTATTTTTGGTTAATGTCTAGTGTACTCAATCCACCATTGTGAAATTGTTTAAACATTGAAAAACTGCATAAATACACATGCAATACTAACATGAATGCAGTCTAACTTAACTATGAAAATCTCATTTTCAAAAGTTGTCATTTATATTAACCAATTTTTCATGCTTTTTATCATCATTGAGCCTTTAAAATGTTGAAAGTGAGTACAAGCATCGATGGCATATTTTAGACCAAGATAACATGAGTACTACTTCCATTATGTTTTAAAATTGCAAGCTAGCACAAGCATCTAAGTATAATTAAACCAAGATGACCTGAGCATTGCTTGCATAAACAAACAAGAGTTAATATTTTTCCTATGCAAATTCAAACTGTCATCAGTGATACTTTGTAGTGCACATCTCACGACAACTTGCATAGTAATAATGATAAACTCATAGACAAGAGACAAAGAAAACTCATACTCCTTCCTTGTTCCTCTAGTTTGATACATCATTGAGGACTCAAGAGATATGATATCAAAAATCAAAGTAGAACAATTTGAAATTTCTTGTTTAAAATGATAAACCCTTGATTCAGAAAGATCATCATCCATTTAAAGTTTGTGTTTGTAACTTTGGTTTGACGATTGTTTGCTTGTTGGTTCAAGCTCAAATTTTATTTTCCCATAGTGAGTGCAAGATTTTTCCCCTAGTCTAGGGTGAGACACGATCATGATGACCAATACCTAACCTAAATACCTATCCTAGGGGCCTCGAGGGTTGATCAATAGATTAGCCTTGCCTACGTTATACATGCAGAGACCACATAGTTCGACTGGTGACATGACCAAGATTTACAAGACAAAAATATGAACATAATGGACACACAAAAGACTAACCCAAATGTCTTGGGGGATAATCAAAGATCACCCTTTCCTATGTTCAAAGCTTAGAGATGATGTAGTTCGAATGACAACTATGTTTTTGAGCTTTTGACCTGTTTTTGGATTTTGGCATGTTTTGAATATTTTTGGGATTTTGATATGTTTTGAATGTTTTTGGATTTTTGATATGTTTTGAATGTTTTTGGGATTTTTTATTTTCTGACCTTAAGAATGTACAAGAATCCAATCCAATGCAAGACATGCCCCCAGTGTGATATGATAGGACAAACTAATTTTTAGAATGGGCTGAGTAATGCCAAGGGATACCATGATACAAACACTGGATCAAGCTATGGTGTGAACATGGAAGCGTGACAAATGAAAAGATAAAATTATGATGGATAAATGATGTGAAGCAAGTCACGTAGCCCAAGATAGATGGAGAGTTCTTATTTTATGCAAGGCACCTGTTTGTTAGGTTTTCACCAAGGTACTTTCCCAAAGTGCCACTGAAGTGGTTTTCACTAGAGGACAATCTTTTTTTCTTTACTGTTTTTCAGTCCTTTTTTTTTTTTGGATTTTGCATTTTTTATTTTTTTGGTATTTTTCCAGAACCTTTACTAATGCACTGGATGAGCTAGGTGTAAAACCTTTTGAGATGCAAGTTGTTGAGGGGTTTTCAAATAGATCCCCTTCTAGTGTGGATAACTGATATGCTCCTAATCCAAAGACTGATACTATAACAAAGGGACCTAGCCAATTAGGTTCAAATTTCCCCTTCTTCTCTTGATCTTGTTTATTATGGGGATTTTCTTTCATGACTAAGTCGCCCACCTGAAATGCTCTAGGTATTACTCTGTGATTGTAGCTCCTAGATATCCTTTGTTGATAAGCTTTTAGGTGATCAACTGCATGTTGTCGCCATTCATCCAACAATTCCAATTCTTGTAGCCTCTATACTCTATAATCCTCATCTGAAATCATCCCTTTAAGTGACACGCGTAGGGAATGTATCTCAACCTCAATAGGTAGAATAGATTTTGATCCATAGATAAGAGAATAGGGTGTTTCTCCTATTGGAGTACATATATTGGTTCTAAATGTCAGGTTTAGTTGAACATGCCAATCACATCTAGCTTCATTGATGGTCTTTTTCAAAATCTTTAGAAGTCTTGTTTGAGGCCTCTACTTGGCCATTCCCTTGGGGATAGTAAGGTGTAGAGAACTGATGTTGGCTATGGAATCTTTCATAAAGCTCTTGAACATCTTGATTTATTAAAGGGTTGGCCATTGTCTGTAATGATAGATTAAGGAACACCATACCGACAGATGAGATAATTCAAGATGAAGGATGATATTTGTTTCCTAGTGATGGTGATTAGAGGAACAAATTCAATCCACTTGGTGAAGTATTATGAGGTTGTGATTATAAACTTATGTCCACTAGAGGAAGAGTGGTGAATCTTACCTACAAGGTCCAACTCCCCACTAGAAAAAGGCCATGTAGCTATGAAAGGATGTAACTCTTGTGCCAAGGCATGTATCAATTTTCCATGAATTTGACATTTGGAACATCTTTGACATATTGAAATGAATCTTTCTCCATATTCGCCAGTAATACCCCAATCATAATAATTTCTTAGCTAAGGTTAAGCCACTTGAATGTGTGCTACAAATACCTTTGGTTGATCCGTAGATAGGATCTAGACTAAATTGCAAATGAATGCTTAATTTTATAATGATTATTCCAAGTTAATTAATCAAAATTAACTTAAGGAAATAACAAAATGAAGGAATTAACAAACCGAGAAAGCGTAGAGAGAAGAGAAGTGCAAATAGTGTTTGATTACGGAGTTCGTCACAAACGTGACTATGTCTCCGGGTCCACTCCAATAGAGAGACCGATCCGATTAACTCAAAAATCAATTACAAAAGATGCACCAAGACCATCAGTTCGGCAGCATAACAAGGCTCCGACGTACAACAATGGCTGAAAAAAAAACTCCAACACCTCTCTTTCATATCACCTCAGCTTCAAGACTTCATTACCTAAAAAAAAAACTTTATCTTCACTCTCACCTCACACTCCCCTTAAATACAAAAAATTAACTCAATTTGGCCCTTAACCAAAAGATTTTACAATATTCACCTTATCTCTCCAAAATACATAAAAATCTTCAAATCTCCCTTTATTTACATAAAAATCTTTAAAATAACCCCCCCAATCTTTATTTTAGCCCTTTTATTTATTCATTAGGGGCTATTGTTGGTTTTAGGAGATTATATCGTAAAGGAAGTTGTTTGTTTTTATTTCAAATTAGGGGGTTTGTTTTAATTTAAAAAAATTTCGGCTTTGATAATTCATCAAAACCGATCGGCCCCCTTATAATACCAAACAGCATTTGTTGGTGCAACGGTGGACAAACATTTTGGTGGCCGGCGGGTTTGGAGTTCAAACCCCCGCGGCCGTTCCTTACTCCAAAAATCGCGGCCGTTCTATAACAAAAGGAAACGGATTCCAGATTCGGTTAAGTGCGACTAGTTTGAGAGAATGGTATTCCGGCGGTTTCGGATGTGAATGGTGGGAGGTTCAAATCCCCCAACCAATATACTTTTTTTAAACAAACAAATTCGCAACCAAAGAGAAGAGGGAGAGTGGAGCCACGTGTTGCACCAAGAGGGTGCCATGTGGTGCGATCCAATTAGCTAATTTTGAAGACGTGTCTGCTGACTCGGCTGCTGACTGTGCAAACTGATGACGTGTCTGCCAACTCAAATGATGATGTGGACCCCCTTACTGCTGACTGGATACGAATGACACGTGTCAACGCATGATTCGCTGACCTTGCTGACATCACTTGCCACAGCATTGTGCCACGTCGACATGTACGAACCACCACATGTCAACTCTCGATTGGTCTATTTCAAATTTCGTACTAAGTGTTGATGTCAGCTGTATGGATGATGACATCATCACTGTACCTTCAGTCCACCAAGTCAACCTAAAACTTTGACTAGCTGTATCTTGAGCCTCCGATGTCGGATTTCGATGAAACGAACACCGTCGGAAAGCTTGCGACAAGCTCTTCATGATGATGCTGACTTCAACAACTTTTGATGACATCATTTTT
>VDFB02315200.1:0-61450 GCA_007258455.2 Sequoia sempervirens | reverse complement strand
AGCACTACAACAACACCGAATTTTCCAGGGTTGCCCTGTGAGACCCCATCAAAGTTGATTTTGATGAACCCACAAGGAACCCACTCAACCAACTCTCTATCGATTTTGGGTTTACTGGATTGAATGGATATGACTTGTTGGAGTTTAATAAGAGACTAGTTTTTAGTAATGAAGACATCCCACAAAGAAAAATATTTTGAACCATGCAAGTTTTTGAAAACCCAAGACATAGTCACTTCAAAGATAGCAATTTCAATTTTTTGTAACACTTAGGATACCTTTAAAGACTTTTTTTGGATATTCTATTATTCCTTTCCAACCAAATATTCCAAACTGCTATGGAAGGATTGATCTCCCAAATACATGAAAGGGAAGAATTAGGAAAGAGGAGAGGCCAACTGGAAAAATGATTTAGAGTTGAGTTGTGTAAACGACTTGACCAACTAAGTTTGTTCAACAACCAAGTCCAACAATTGTGAGCAAAATCATAGCCAATGAGAAGATGATTTGTAGATTCATAAGCTTGGCTACATAAGACACATAGGAATAGAGGTGGTATTCCTAGTGTATCCAAACGTGACCCTATTAGAATTATGTCTTTTAAGGATAGCCAAGTGAAAGCTTCATCTTTGGGGAGGACCTAGAGTCGCCAGCATAGTTTGTAAGGCCATGGTTTCAATAGGGTGGTGGAACTTAAAGCATTATAACCATCTTTAACCATGTAGTTACCAAATTTACTTTTAGTCCATACAATGGTATCTTTCTTATTGGAGAAAAATATATGACCCTTCTTAAGCTCATTTTTGAGAGAAATCTTCATATGAATGGGAATCGAGAGAAAATCAAAATCTTTTCAGGCAACAATACCACTATCCCCCAGAATTATATGAAGGTAGCCTAAAACTCTGTCCCCCCAGAGATCCTTGAGGATAGCCTCAATTTGACCCCAATCCCCTAAGGTTCAGAGAGGCCTAAAACCATTCTAGGCATCATCCCAAAAATTTGCTTTTTCCCCATTATGAACTAACCAAGAGAGATGAGGAAGGATCTTTGATCTGCAGGACGAAATAAAATTCCATACTTTTGAGCCTTGAGGAAGATTTTTCTAAGTGAAAATTCTTTCATTTTCAAGAGATTCGGAGTATTTATGCCTCATTATTTGGCACCACCTTGTCTCAAGTTTAGCATAAATTTTCCATACTAGGTTTTCCCCCAGAGCTTTATTTTGTAAGAATAAATCTCTCAGCTCTGCCCCACAATGAATTTTTGAACTGCATAAAGAGTTTCATGCCACGAGTGGGAGATTTTTCTTCGAAGTAACATTCTCATCCCAAAGGAATTCTCTAAAAAAAAATGAAGTTCAATACCTTTTCCTTGAGGAGGCTTTAATATTGACATCAGATTGATGGGTAAGGAGTGAAGAATTGTTTTGATCATAATTAATTTTCCTGAAAAAGTAAGCGATTTAGATTTCCATTGCATGATCCTATTCCTACTGGATGTTAAACTAATTAATTTGTCCCAGAATTCATGCTTTTCCTTCCCTAAAAAAAGTGGGATTCCAAGATATTTGCATGGCAAGAAATCACATTGAAAACCCCTAAAAAAATTAATTTGCTTTTCCACCATAGGGTCAACATTTAAGAAGAAAATTTTAGATTTTTTTGGATTGAATGATTGTCTTGAAAGAGAGGTAGTTTGTTATAAATTTTGAATGAAATTATTATTTAATTCAAAAGTCAATTTTTCATTTGTACATACACACACCTTATGCTATCTAGACATCTACATCTTGAGCTAATACATGCTATTAGTGTGAGACAACTATCTTCAATATTTTGCTAGGCATTGACATAGACTACTATTGCATTTCCAAATCTAAGGGCAATTATTATATTCAAGAAAAATGGAGAAGGGAAATGGAGGTAAAGAAATGATGGCATGAAGACTTTATAGTATTATTGTTCTATATTTCATGTTTTTATGCTTGTACTCCATTTTTGGTTTAGGGTTAGTTTTTATGCTTTATTACATTAACCTAGAATTTTACACTGGATTACAAGTGCAATTGGTAGTTGATGTATGTTATCGTCTACACCAGACCAAACATTTCCCAAGAAATGGGAGTTGAATTAGTTTATGACTAATCTTAGCAAAGAGCACCAAGGAGTAGTTAAGAGAGTCTCTGGTACTTATGGGACATTATAGAGTATTTTATTTGCTACCATGGTCTCATGTAGCATAATGATGGCACTTGTAGTATATTCAATGAGTACTTGTAGCACTTGGAGATTAAAGAGTTTGTTGATTTGAATAGAATAGAAGAGTGGATAACAAAATAACTTCCAATGGTTATGTTTTTAAGTTGTTAGGTGGTACAATTAGTTGGATGAGAAAACATGTTGCAATCAAGTGGTGTAATGAATTTATGGGCCTCTAAGCCCCTAGCAATTAGTTTACAAATTGTTGAAAGTTATTTTTTTCTCTTGTAAGTTGTCTAACAAATGGGAGAATTTTGGGAAAGGTGTCAACTTTGCACCCCAATGTTTTGTATTTATTATTCATTGTATTTATTATTTTTCCCACATGAACAAGATTGCACCTTACTTTGAGGTGACACTTTTGGCCACATGTTGAATAAGTTGCAAGAACATCTAAAATCATTAAGGAACTATGGGATATGGGGGTTACTTATAATGAATTATACAACACATGTAAGAGCATAATTGTAGGGAGTTACATAATAGAGTTGAATTTTGACCAACTCTATGTTGCGTATTATGACATATCATAAGGAATCTTTGAATGGGCCAAAATGGAATGTTCGAGTTGGTGAGTTGACTATGACAAATTATGGAAACGTAAGAGAATCTTCTAAGGTTAGCATATTGACTCATAATGAGACTTGTATTAGAACTCAAAGAAAATTCGGATGTCATTTTTGGGAGTGATTTCTCCCATGGTTTATGGTTTACCATTTGTGGTTTTTGGATTTGTGTCTTCTATATATTGGTGCCTAGGATGAAGATGTAGTATAGCATGATTTTGTTGAGAGATATGTTGTAAAAAAAAATCCAAACTTGTGTTTATTGTTCTCTTGTGAAGGCTTGAACATGTTGATGTATTGTAACCAACTTGGTATTGTGAATACATCGGTTTGAGTTTTGGAGGTTGGGTTTTTTTCCCATGATAGACACTAAGTATTTGTGGTATAATCTTTTGTGTGTGTATTTTCCTTTGCAATTGCTAGATCATAGTTTGCATGCAATTCTCTCATTGATTAACATAGGAAGTGTTTATGCTATCAACTTCCTTTCATTTCCCATGACTATCTATTACAAGATTTTCTAGTTTAATCATGACCATGACCCTATGTGTAACTCTTGACCTTTGCAAAGTTGGGATGAAAACAATTACATCACAATTTGGGGACATATTTTGAACCCTTATGTCATGCCTACCACCTAATGCCCATGAAATCATGCTCTACTTGTGAATGAGAGATTTCGCTTGCTCACATTTTTCAACGACTTGTGATTTTATCATACACCTTTCTTCTAACTCTAAACTCAACTCATGCCATATAAAAAAAAAATGAGAAATAAGCACATTTGAGGTATCAAAAAATAATTCAATATATTATATTAGGAAATATTAGAGTGATGATTACAAAGAGGTTCATATCCTTATATAGAGTTTGAGAGATGTGACCAACAATGACTAGATACTAATAATCATTGGCACTATTAAACACCACTAAGTCAACACAATGACTATTACAAAAGATGAGCCTTACATTCTAAAAAAAATGTTGACACAAGATTTTAAAATAATTTGCAAGATTTTGATAATGCTTTATGTGTGTACAATGACAAGGAAATGGCTACCACCACAATCGAGTATGTAGATGAGTTTAACTTATAACTTACATTCATTTTGTTACAAACCTTGACATTAAAATTAAAATGATAAATACTTGTTCTAGGATTTCTTGAAGTGCATCCTAATCTCAAACCACCCCATCGCCATTCAAGTTGCTTCTAGGTAAAACAATTTATCTAATTACAAATCATTGCGAAAGAGGAGAAAGATTACACTAAAAACAAACTAAAAGATCTAACTTGTCTAAGATACTACCAAACTCAATGACAAAATAATTCCACTTGAAAGTTGTATCCAAATTTAATGCCTCCCATGAATAATTGTTGATAGATTAGTTGTAACTAAATGTGTGTGTGTGCCTCTTAACTTCAACACTCATATCCTTGTGCACATCCATATGCTTCAAATGGGAAACAAACTTTGGGTAAGAGAGAGAGAGAGAGAGTTTGTGTGTTCAATCTCAATGAAATACTTGCAAGTCCCCTTCTACCTAGTGTTGAGAAAGGATCATCTTGAAGAGGGAAAAAACATTATAAATTAGAACTCTTTGTTAAATGCTTTGAGATGTTTCCTCTTGGTCATGCGATTTCCAAAATACACATACTAACATTAAATATGTATTTTGGCTTCAAATCAGCTTCAAATTACTCATGTGGTGGAGGTTCATCATTTGTCTTCACCTTGTCGATCTTTTGCACCTACTTCACATCTTGAGAAGCTTTCTGTAGGGGAATCCCCCCTTGCTTCTCCCTGTTTTGAGAAATTGAGTGATAATATCTCTTGGATTGTTGTTAGGAGGAAGAAAGGTCTTCCCAAACCTTTATACCAAACACATGCTAGAGTGATGGATGAGAGGAAAAGTAGAGCAAGGTCTAGAATTGTCTAAGCAAGACCTTGGGGATCCTAGTTTTATCTCTTGTTTGTAGTTGTTTTTGGAAACTTGGGATACAATTGTACCTCACTCTTTTTTGTCTTGTGGAGTGCTTTGGTTTGTCCCATTGCTCATGGTACATTTTTTGTCTACCTTTTGGCTTTGTTGTTGCATAAGGATTTGAGCCCTTTCAATTCTATTTATCAATATCAAAAATATTAATTAGCTTATATACCTTTAAATAATCTAATATAAATCACACTGAAATATATCTTTATTGGTTTTTTTTTTATCATATTATCTAATGTAAAATGAAAATAAATTAAATTAATTTAAAACAATAATTAAAATAATATGAATAAAACGAAAAAATAAAAAATAAGAATAATATAATACAAATACACTATTATATTTTTGTTATACTAGCACTTGCACCAGAGGGGTTGCAAGGGTTACGTAGATGGAAAAATATAGAGAAGTAAGAGGGGGTGTGACATGTAGTTTAGCACTTGTATAAAATTGTATGTATATTTTTACAAAGTATGTGTAATACATATTTGGAGATAAAGCCAGCGACCAGTACCAAAACAAACAAAGTTTTAATCTCACAGCAGAAAATAGAAATCATGAAAAAATAATGGGTTTATAACCATTTGTATCAAAGAATAAAGAAGTAAACATAAAATGTGTTCATTATAGCTTGTTCGAATTATATAGAAAATGTCAGTAATATATAAAGGAACACCTTTGACATTTTTTTCGTACTCCCAAATATATACAATTTTGCTTGAATTAAATACAAATTGCTTGTAATATATAGAGAACACCTCTAGCATGTTTTGCATACTCCTTTATTATATGAAAAGAATATATGTATGCTTATGCAATGTAATGGGTGGATTACAATCTGGATAGCGGATGGTCATTTGGAGAATTGTTGATGGCTCAGATAGCAGTGGGTATGGTGAATGATAACAACCCGTGTCAAGAAATTTACAATAAGTAAGTGTTAAGTGTACACTAAACGTCGACCAAGATCAAGAAGATTTGGATTATGGATGGCGATGGGTGAACATGGATTTGATAAACGGTTCATGGATGAACGAATTTATTAATGATTTGGATTATGGATGGCGATGGGTGAACATGGATTTGATAGACGGTTCATGGATGAACTGATTTATTATGGATAAGATGGATGGAGTGTTGGATTTATTATGGATGGGGTAAGATGCTTCAACTTGATTTGGTGCACGTAGACCTTTTTGCCACTATAGTGATTCTCATTAAAGGACAATTTTTTCTTGTGTTTAAAAACATAACCTAGTATAATAAAATATAATATAAATAATATAAAAAAAAAATCTTTATGCTATGTGAGATGAGTTTGAATAAAATATCTAATAAAATAGAATAAATAAAATATATTTAAAAAATCTTTGAACTATAAGTTGTCAAAATAACTAAAAGAGATCAAATATAACAAAACCTAATAAATATAATTATAAATCTCTCCACTATTTGAATTAAATCTGAATAAAAATATATTAAAATTTAATAAGTAAAATTCAATTTAATATTTTTTCTATTTATATTTATTTTTTATCTAATATAGACTTGTAAACATATAAATTTATCTATTTTTTAATAAGTTTGACATTACATATTTTATATCTATAATAAAAATAGTATATTAAAAATCTTTACACTATAGTTTTTGTTTAGTCCTCCCTGCAAAAGTTGTTTGACCCACTTTACTGAATTTAAAACTATAGGTAATGTTTTAGAGGACTTTTCTGTACAATACAATTCAATACTTAGAATTGTAGAACTATAATATCTTCAAAGATAAAAATTAAAATAAGATAATTTACAAATTAAAAATTTAAAGAATTACATCTTCCGCGTAAGTGTAGCATTTAGCTGATGGCCAAAAACATAAAATAAAATATAGAAGAGCATGCCAAAAGAATAAAACAAATTTTTTTAAAAAAATATTGTATGCTAAAATCGCCCTTATTGTTCAATCTTGGATCAAATTAAAAATAATGATTATAAAAAGAATTGAACATTCTTTCTTTTTAATAAAAAATTAAAAAAATAGCTAACAATTAATTATAGATTTGAATTATATAGAAAATTGATTTAAAATATTTTGTTCTTTATTTTTAAAATGATGTAATGTGGTCTGAAATACATTACTAATATTTTCTACAATTATTTATTAAAAAATTATCACTAATTATGATGTTAATTCTCAATAATTTAAGATTTACCTAAAATTATGATCTAAAAAGAGAAAAGAAAGAAATAACTCATGTAAGATGAAGTGTGACTGAAATACATTATCTACTTAAAAACTGTTTACTATTATACTAACACCCTAACAAAAGGAAGGGAAAAGTATTGACTGGATGGTTAAGCAGGGAGAGTTCTTAGTATATTTGTTTCAGGGCAAAAGCCCATACATAATATAGCCTATTGGTTAATTATATTATTATTAGTATATTAATATTATTATATTATATTAATGTTATTATATTTTTTAATTATTTTTAGATTAATATATTAAATTATTATTATATTATTAATTATTTTATTAATGATTGAATTTAATTAATGTAAGAATTCTATTATTATTACACAACTGTATCCCAGAAACATTTTATCCGGGGTCTTCTGCAGCAAGCTTCTGTGCACGATGAAACACGTGTCCCAATTATTTTGAACGCCGTCGAAGTGACACTTGTTCGCGTGGGACATTCCTTTGAATGCTGATAAAAAATATTCTAACCAATTAATATATTCGTGCGGTTCGGATTTCTTATGCATCTGAGATTATTCATGCGGTTAGGATTTATTATGCATGCGAGATTTAATGTTGAGTTTTTGTGTACACTGAATCTTTTAGCTCCTGTTCTGCTGTGACTGTAGGAAATGCCTTTCAGCGTACAGATATATTGGATAATCTTTTGCAGTCCTGTCTTTAGAGGCAATGAAAAAATGATTAATATTGTTACAGTATGAACGTATGCTTTGTTTTTACAATGTAGATAAAATTGTATCTAAAAGCCAGCATTATTCATATATATATAGTAGTATAGTGTTTTTCATGACTATTCATTCAATTTTACATTTTTTTCTTTTTATAGAATGAAGCATTTGTCAGGTAATAAGAACATGCTTTACAAGAAAATCTAAAATTAAGGAAAAACTGGGATCGGAGTCTGTTTTTGTGATTCTGAAATTAATATGCAAACGAAATTGATAAGAACGATGCAAATGAAATACTCAAATACTAACAAATCTTGGGCTAGGAATTAACTGAACAAGCAGTATCTTGAGCGGTGTAAAATATTCGACAAATCTTAGGCTTGGGATTAACTAGTAGTCTACAAACCAAATTGCGCTCATGTCACAGTAAGTGACTAAAGTCATTTCTTTTCAATAGTAAATAAGTGTGGAGAATAAACTGAATCGATACTACTACTAGGATTGAAGTCATCATATAAAAATTACACGCAAATTGTACTCACATTTTTAGCCAATATATGATATATATTGTAGACACGTCAAAATTACATCATGCATAATCATATTCCATTCATCAAATAAATTAGGGCTTTATCTCCAAATCATATTACATCATTTTCTGATTCAAATAAATCAAATATTTAAGTCCTAAAAGTCAAAATCATCTAAACACCATTAAGCTAACCTGATCATCATCAATCTAACCATGATCAAATGATAATCTCACCCACTTGCATTCTCTAGATTTTACATCTTGCACAAATAAATCAATTTATTGATTTATCTAAATCACCATTTTCACTCAACATGGCAAGTTGATTTGTCCCTCCAACATTACATTTTTTTAATCATTTGCTTGTCCCCCACTCATCTTGCCTCTCAAATTCAAATGTGAAACTCCCCCTCTTGGGCACATTTCCCAAATCTTGCACATGCATCAACCACTCAATGATGACAAGTGTCCTTCTTTCATTGGTCCAATCTTAGTCCCACATTGGTCTCTCTTCAACACTTAGCATTTTGAAAATCCTTAAATAGAAGCTTCATCCTCAAGCAAATCCTCCACAACAATCTCCATCATCTCCAAAAATTCTATCATTCCATCTACACAATCTTAGCATTTTCCATCATCATCTAGGCATTTCATATCATTTAGTTTAGCATGATCAAAGATTGGGAAAGGGTTTCTTTCCATAGAAACACCAATCCAATATGAGATAGGGTTTTGATTCTTGTTTATGCTTTCATTTAGTTCATTTGATGTTTTGATTGCATTATGAAGAAAGATTCAATATTTCATAGGGTTTGCTTAGTTTCAATATTTCATAGGGTTTGCTTAGTTTGTTTTTACTTCATTTGCTAATAACTCAAAAGTTTGGATATATAAGGTAAATGTAGATTTTAGCTACCATATATATATATATATATATTAAATCTCAACCTCAACCACAACATATTACCACTTCCATCTGTTATATGTACAAAACAGAGATTATTTAAATATCATGGCAGCGACAAAGGCCAGATTCGTAAGTGTCTACATTGCATTGGGCAATCTAGAGAACTTTGACTCTCTAGTTTGGATATAGAAATAAGTTTATTATATAGGAATCACCGTTAAAACAAAGTCACATTGAAACCACACCCAATTAAAAAAGGTTTCTTCACTAAGCTATACATTTATTGCACAAACATACCAACAACTTATCAGTTAAGGGTATTCCTTGAGAAAACCAACCTTACAACTTTTTGAATATTTTAAAGTACGGAAATTGACAGAAACTAAAATTATAATGCTAAATTCATTTTAGTATAGAATTAGAATGGAATCTATCAAATCCTGAAGGGGTGCAAGCTCCTTTTTCTCAATCAAATGGAATTCAAGCTCCTTTTTCTCAATCAAATGGAATTCCTGTTAAAATTAAAGGAAAAGATATCTCTACAAGTTAGTATATTCATCGTATAAGTATTGATCATTGAATACTAATTAAATAAAGTATCACAATATATTACCAGCCAAAACAATAGGTATATATTTGTGCAAGTTACAAAGATATGTGCCAACCAAACATTTTTAGAAGGAAAACAATTGAATGGAGACAATGCATCACAATTCAAATTCATTTTGAATAGCTGAAACAGGAATCGGCAATCATTACTATAATATTTGGGAAATAGTAATCAAATATTTGGGAAATAGTAATCAACAGCTGACCCTTGTTCAAACATATTTTGTGTATAATTAGATAGCAGACAAGAATTTTCAATTTACCCAAG
The DNA here is from genome assembly GCA_007258455.2 of Sequoia sempervirens. Classification (NCBI taxonomy): domain Eukaryota; kingdom Viridiplantae; phylum Streptophyta; class Pinopsida; order Cupressales; family Cupressaceae; genus Sequoia; species Sequoia sempervirens. The sequence continues at coordinate 51,387 of VDFB02315200.1, read as the reverse complement.
TACCACTGGGCAGTTTCTAGTTTAGAAGAGGTACAAAACTCGGTAGCTGGATAAACATATATCAGCAGAGATTATTTGGTCATGCTTTTCTGTACTATTCGTTAAAGAGTTAGGTTGTATAAAAAAAATCCATAACGCAACACTTAGTTTAACAGAAAACTTTCTCAAGGCACTACAAATCCTGAAACTTCTTTGCTAGAAAAATGCAAAGCGTATGCACTTGCTGTTGAAGTTAAGCAACAGTCTTTCCAATTTCCTCAAAACTTGACTTTAACTCGCATAAGCAAAGTTGGATAAACAATATTAGGAATGAAGAACAAAAAAAAAAAAAGCAGCAATCAGTGAGCAATGCTGCTCCACACCTCATAAAATGACAGGAATTCCTTAGGATCCTTGAAACTCACAAGGGCAACATAACACTCACATTGTAATGCATAACTTATCTCTAGGAGTTCAAGAATCAGTTAAGTTCAGGAGGAGAGTTAAGTGTCATCAGTTAGATTTGCAACACAATTTCTCTTTACAGATTAGAAACCAATAAGAGCACAAAATGTCTATGGAAACACGTTAAATACTCTCCAAGTGTATTCAAACAGTCAAACACTTCTTCAATTTCTAATAAAAAGATAGAAATAGGACATATCATGAGCATATTGTACTCCAAATTGACAGTCATCAATGCTGCAATCTGGAAACTCAAATCACACAATTTTAAATTATAAGGATTCCAGCTATATGTTTATATAAACATTGTATGTTATATCTTAATAATAATAGAATTTTCTATGCCATCTTCACTATTGGAAGTTGATCTTCTTAGTTTACACTATTTTAATTATAACTGTTGAAGTATTTAAGATAGAAACTACTGAAAACATTCTCGTTAACGAATGCCAGATTGTTGCTTGCTGCTTATTTCTCAAATAGGTGCCTAGTGAAAGTCAGGTAACTATTTCCTAACAAAGCCCCATATCATATAACAGTTGGTTCAAGCATAGTTTGCAGAAGGAAAATTTTCAAGCTTAACTCGCAACTCAGAAGAGGAGGTTACTTGGCAAGTTTTATGCCCAAACTTGGGAGAGTACTCTGCAAGTCCAAGCATATAACTCGCAAACACACAGTTTTTGACCTTTTTAAACCTTACACATGATATTTAGAGACACAGGAATCCTCAATACACTATCAGCAGCAAATGCTAAAAAGAGAAAAGGTTTTTGAGTTTTGAAAATTGTTTATGCACATAATCATGTGCCTTAGGGTATCAAAAAAAAAAAAGATTTTTCAAACTCCAAATCGCAGGTAAATGGTGAAGCACACACAGGACAAGGGAAAAAACAAGTTTTAGTTTATCAAGTCTACAAGAGCACAGTTGGACACACAACTTTGTGCATAGAAACATCATTTTGCAATGAAAATGTGCTTTGTTGAAGACAAACACACAGTCAGCAGTGCAAAGACAGATCTTTGTAAATATAAGTGGCTGCCCAGAACAAGGAAGTGTGTGGGTAAATGTTTCAAACAAAAATTTGCAAATTACATTGAATGGCATGCACCTAACAGTAGAGGAATGCCATTTGATACATTTTGCAACTGCATTTTGTATAAAACTCGTGTTTTTCAAAGACATTTTAGTATTTTTTTAAGTTGCTGAGTTTTTGCGGAGTCAGAAATTTCTGGTCCACTGAGTCCAAGTCAAGTCCAAGTATGTGATCAATGGGTTTACCATTTAAATACCCTTGATTTTTGCACAATAAAACCTTGGCTCATTAGAAAGACAAATGAATGTCCTAAATTTCTAAAGCAGTTTAAAGATCTCTTTCTGAAATAGGCAATTAATCTCAATTTTCCCTGGGCCAATTAGAAACAACAATTTTTGTAAATTAGAACTCTTCTCGAGGAAAACAAATTTTCTCAAAAAAATTGCACAAAAGTAACATCCAGAAGCCTATAGACTTTTTTTTTTTTTAGAGAATTTTAAACAGCTCATCAATTTCCCAAATTTTTTGAATTATCCAATATTTACGCAATATTCTCACTTGATATTTATCGGGACCTTTGTTAATCTTTTCTGATCAAGTATTAACATTGGTATTAACTACAAAGATACTATTATGTCACAATATCCTGCTGAAAGAAAATCAATATTGCTGGTTTTTCTTTATCATGAATTTGTTAACATTGGTCTATAAATAACCTTATGGGACAAAATCTTGTTGAAAAAAGTCTAGATATAAACGTTATTCAAGGGAAAGCCCTGAAATTAATCTTAAAAGAGACTAAGGAGTTACACATACTTCTCAAGGACACCACAAGCCAGCAACTCATTGGAATCCCTAACAATGACAGTTCCCAAAGTTTATTTGACGTATGATCTCTGTTCACTGGCAACCATAGCGTTGAGACTCAGACTCTTTGAAAACTCGGCCAGATGTTCTTTAACTAAGTGGAAAATCTCAGCCAAAACTTGGAAATTAAAAAAATATCATACATAAAAAACATTTTTGATAGTTTTTTTCAATTTTGTATTGATTTTTTGTTTTTTATGCAGACTCATCGAGTTGAGGCTACAGACTTGCCACACCTGACTCAGACTCAGATATGTGAGTTCTCATTAAGTTTCAACACACTGCCAGCAACTCCTGCAATCGCCAATCACTATTTACTCACTCTGATATCTCCCCGTACACTTGATTAGAGTTCACACACATCGATTTTACAACACCTTATGGCTTCACAAGGAACTCTTGCTCAATGTTTGCTCACTTTAACAAATTTGAATTCATATACCCTTTGTTTTGTGTTCAGAGTCTAGTTCGATCACAGTGGAAATATCAGAATCTAGGAGAAACTTTGATAACTTGCCTGAACTTTTAGGATCTAATTCTTAAGAAAACTCAACCTTGGGATGCATGGAGAAGGAAAGAAGAGTTATGCATGTTTCTCAGAATGAGTATGGTTCTGAAAAGACAAAGGATAGTCTGTGATTTATTTTATTGTAGAAGCTAAGGACTCAGAAAACAAAATCCATTTTATTAAAAAAAAAGTTAACCTTGTTTTTTCCTCATCACAATGAAGTAAAAAAGAATGCTGTTATTTTGCTGTCCCTTCAGCAGGATTATTTAATTCAGTATGTTTTCTCCATGACAACTTATACAAATAATTTCATAGAATGAAGATAAAGATCGAAATTTTCTAGCCTTTATGCTGCTAATACAGAAAGGATGTGATAATTTGGAAAGGAAACTCTGGTTTTTTTGCAGTGATTATAATATGTTTGAAAATAAATAAGATTAATACATGAGCCTTGGAGTTCATTTTGAATTTCAAGAGTACCGAATTAGTACAATGATGCAGAATGAAGAGATAACTTGAAAATAAACAAGATATATACAGGGAACAGCCTTTTGAGTTTAAGGGTATTGAATTAGTTAAATGGAGCACAATAAAGAGAAGACTACATATTTTTAGTTCCCTTGCCAAAAATGGGTTTCCAAGTAAATTCATGTGGTGTAAATGATGTGTTCATCATAAATGGAAAAGCCAGAATATATTCTCACTTGGAAAAGCCAGAATATATTCTCACTGGGACAAAATCTTAATTAAGAAAAGATTCTGTGAGTTAGTATGTAGATTTCTGGAAAAAACTGTGTGCAGATTTTTGGATCAACGTTTCGGATCATACTCCATGATACATCATCAGGATGACAAGCAGATAGAGAAGTGATCCATCATCATGATTCTGTGAGTTGGTTAAAAATTACATAAGAACAACTTAAACCTTACTGAAGCAATTCCTTCACTCTTTGAAACCATCATCTTACCTTTGTAGAGTTTGTTTTTAGAGAAGGTGAATCAGACAATAAGGAGCAATTTCATTGATAAACTAAATGTTCCTTGCCTAAAAAACTGATATTTGCTTTTTGTCTGAATAAATTTCAAGCACTTTGGCTGGTAATAAATCTGGTTCAGAAATTTTGGCTTCTACATTCCAAGCTTTCAGTAATTCTTGATGGTGTATGGAAAAAATGAAAGCCTTTATCAGGAAAAATGGCTAGAGGAGAGCCCAGGATAAATTGATTAGGTTCGATGGTTTCATGCAAAATGGTCCCTTTAGAAAATCTTATTTAGAAGACCTTATTAACTTGAAAAGGAAAATAAAACTATTCTGGCAATGTAAAGCTCAGGGTGCACAAGTTAAAAGTACATTACGGTGGTTGAGAGAAGGTGTTAAAAGGTGTATGAGTACTACTAATATGTTTGATTCAGAAAGGATGGTAAATGCATTTAACTGTCAAGTTCAATGATAGTCAGTTAGCAAAAATTTTAAAAATAGAAGTAAGCTTCCTCTAGTGTTTAACAAGGATTTTTTCACTCCAAAAGTCTCTGGAGAACAGGTTGAAAAATAAGCCAAATTTAAGAAGATTATTACCTCCAAGCTTTCTGTTTATGGCATCTAAGTCACAAGGTTTTTTATTTGTGTTTCGCAAGGTTAAAATTCAAAAACAGTTTGTCATTTAATCACAATTTATTAAGTTCAACGAATAGATATAGATATAGATATAGATATATTCTTTGTAAATAAGAAATAAATTCACAAACATTGAAATAGATAACAATTACTAAATTGCTTTCAAAATTATATAAGATGTAGAAATACATAATCGATAAATAATAAACCCAAATTCATATTTGAAGTTCAAACAATTGCATTGCCCAAATAATATAATTAAATAAAACATGTATAAAACTTTAATATTAAATTTCTTAATAAAGTTAAAAAAATTAGATAAAATCTAATGAAAAATATTAAAACCTAAATATATACTATATAATAAAAATAAAATTTGACCCCTCATAGAGGTAGATTGAAAATGAATTTCAGTGGGGCCTCAAGACGTGATCCCAGGGTCTCAGGTGCAGGCTGCATTATCAAGGATGAGGCAGGACTCCTCATATGGTCAGTTTTGGAATAACTCCAGCTTCGCTCCAACAATGAGGCAGACTTTAAAGCTTTATATGAAGGTACAAAGTTATGTGAGCAGAAGACAATTAGGAAAGTGAACATTGAAGGAGGCTCATTAATTTGCATCAAAAGAAAACAATTTGAACTGTATAAGTAAAAAAAAAACATGCTATGGGCTAAAATTAACTCCAATTAAGTAAATCATCCAACTAAAAATAGGAACTGTTCTTCCATTTCTTAAATGACAATAAAAACAGAAGCCTCGAATCCATTCAAAATCTAATATCAAAGTTTTAGCTGTATTGCAAAAAATTAAAATAAGTAAACAAAGAACACAAATAGAACTTACGAATGTGCAGAGGCTGAAATGTTTGGAAGTGGGAGTGGTAGATATGTGCATATACACGGAAAAGTCGCTTGAATATTGTTTTAACATCTCTGAAGTTTGCAGGAAATGGTGCACCTATTTAATAAACAAAAAATATGAGAGTAGCTTTATAACTGCAAATTTGATATAGGTAGAAGGAAACCATGTACAAGATTTCCTTAGGAAGCTGATAAATGAGATCACCAATTACCAAGTTTTTGGGGGAAAATCGATTCATCATCAAGCTGAGCCTCAATCCAGTCCATTAGATATTCCACGTACTTCGGTGCCGATACCCCTATAGGTTTCTTTATTTGGACGCCATCTGCCCATCGGTACTCATACCTATTTAGTGCAGTATTAAAAAAGATCAGCTACAGAAGGGACTATACTCCAACAGGAAGTTCATAAAATGGAGGGCATACGTATCTTCTAATCCTCACCCAGCTCAACACAAATGTCTATCATGCCATGCACCAAAAAAAATTGCAATTAAACAATTCCAATAATATGATTAATTAATCTAAATAAATAAATACAGACAATGCAAATCAATAATTCATCAGTGATTAAATATGTGGTATATTTCTTGCAGTTATTAAGTCAGTGAATGTATATCATTCAATTCCAATCAATAAGAGTCTTGAAACAACATATAGAAGTCTGAATCTGACAGCGTAAGTAAATATCGTGTCTTAGAAAATCATCGGCTAATTTAGGAATTCACAAGCCGATACTTTCTCTGGAAGTGGATTGGATAACTTCTCATCCATGGCTTCGAACCTAAAGCTCAACTCTTATTTCCCCAAAAATGGGGATCTGCGGCCTAATTCGTATTTCTATGGATATCGAAGCTCAACTCTTATTTCCCAAAAAATGGGGATCTGTATTTCTATGAATATGGATATCGGAGTTTCAATCTGAATTGAGATCACCAACATCTCAATTCTTCACTGAGAGCTCTATCCAGGGTAAATTGCAGGAAAAAATTCTTCTACAGCATTCGTACTCTGCGAAACTTAAATCACAAGGACGGCTGGATTTAAGAGCAACACACTAAGCTCTGACTTTTTAAGTGAGTCCAAAAAATATATATTTTTCGTTTCCGTATTCTGCACGTCACTCTCATGATTGGGTAGTGTCGCGGCTGGGCGTACAGGTCACTGTTCACGTTCCCGAGTTTGACATTTAAAAAAGGTATTTCTTGCCCGAGTTTGACGTTAACGTGGGAAATTTGAAGATTTGTTGACATGAAATCAAATAGGCCTACCTAGCACCAAGGAACATCTCATAATGTGGTGCCAAGGAGTCAGATGCAACACAGATGTGGTGCAAAACATATGAAAACCCAACACCAAAATACATCACAAAATGTGGTACCAAGCAAAATGAGCCAAAGTAAACCAAGGTCACAAAAGGAGAGGAGTGGCGAAGGTTCAAATATGGACCCCGAGCAACCCCAAGAGTAACCATATCTGGTCAAGGTTGCAAAAAACCAGCAATGCCCAAACTTGAATACTACCAACCTACATGGCACAAAATGCTAGCCGAGAATGCAAGGAAACAAAGAGAGATGGATTGAGATAGCCAGGAGATAATTCCAACCCCACAGTATGATCAAAAAATTGTATCCCAGATAATCAAAAGAAACCCAATTGCAAGAGACAATTAAGTGGAACTTTCCTCAGAGGAGGCAATGTCTGTTGGAGGAGGTAACTAAGCAACCTCATGAGGCTCTATGAGGGCATGGCAGATTAGAAAATGCGTTGTGTTATAAAGATTCTAAATTTTGTCACAAACAGCATTACCATAGTGAAATCTTAATCTGAATAAACGATGATCAAACTCACGAGAATAGTCATCAATGAGTGCATGAGCCATTGAACAAAGCAGAGTAGAAAGGCACCTGTGAGATAAAATATGTTGACGACAAAGTATACCCCCAACATTATTCATTTTGTGCAAAATGTCGTAACCTTCCAGTGCAGGTTGCAATGAGGAGAGTGGACAAATGTGAAGAAATATGTATGTACCTACTAAAAACTTCACCATCTTGACACTCCAAAGAACATCCATGAGATTTGAAACAAATCTTGATGCAGTTTCGTGAGGCAGTGCCATGGCATGGAACTCTACCCATTCTTCACCAAGCACAATTGGAATTTCCTTAGCAATTTTCTTGCATTCAATTATAAAATCCTTCACATCTTTTCAGTGTTAAGTGGTTGATTATCATGGATCTCATGAAACCTAGCAGGGACCAAAACTTTGAAGGAGTTTTCCATTTTCACAGTGCAAGAACAAGCCAAGATAATGAGTGTAATGTATCGAAACTCCATTTTAAAAGAACTAGAGTTACTACCATGCCAATATGAGGGGCAGTCACACAAGCTTGCAATAAAAACACCAACTCCCAATTGTACCATAGAGAGGTGGAAGGACAACTACCCAATAAATGGATAAGCTGGCTATAAGTACCCAGCAAGCATTGTCAGGTGCCAACCAATAAAGAGTTGAACATTAGAATGTCATGTCACACCAAATGGCATGAAATCAATGCAAAAGATATGGGGAATGTAAGTACATATTGCCAAATTCTGCATTTCAATGTAACAGATGTCACATGGAACCGTACACAAATCCCAAATTTGCATTCACCAACTCATTTAACTGCAAAATACGATGAAACTTCCAACAAAAGATGTATAATTAGATGTATCGTTGGGTACCTGTGTATTTAATGTGAAATTTTTTAAAAAAAAAATTATGCCCGACGTTTGTTGAAATTGTGACTGTGATTTCCGTCGCTATTTCGACATACACTTAAAGTCAACCATCCCCTTCCATCAATTTGTGGGCTGACATATGGTTAGCCTCCTTAATTTGTTAGCCAACGGGTATATGGTTAACGTTCGCCGAGGTTCCAACGAATTTTTTTTAATAAATAAAAGTGAGTTCGACAATTTATCTATACTTGCGATAGTGTTTTGCTATACTTGCAAATTTTCTATACTTGTGACAGTTTGTGGATGTTATAGGTTGAATTTTTTTGGTGCAAAATATAAAAATTATTAGATTTTGTTAGCTGTCTATGATTAAAAATTATTGGAGTGTGTTTGATATTTTTTGAAAATCTAAATATTCAAGCTTGGTAAAGAAAAATCATGTCAGATAATAATAGTGCAGAACAAAATGAAGAGACACTTGCTAGATTGTGGGCTAGATTGAAAAGAAAGAGTGATGGGAAATGTTATTGTCCTTGCAATAATTGCAAGGGCTTAAAGACAAGAAGAATTTTAATCCCAATAGCTGAGAAACATTGTAAGCAACATAGTCATGTTGAAGGGGGGCATGATTATCATCCATTGGTAAGTTGTTCATTATATGTCTTTATATTGATTGAATTTGTAAATTTTTATATCATTTTAACATTCTTTATATATATAAAAAATCACATGATCATGATCATGGTTTATTTGTGTCAATCATTATTATAAAGGTGGGCCGCCGTAGGGCACATGATATGGATTATCACGGCTCGAAGAATGTGGTTTTTCAAGTGGAGGAACATGGAGTCGTGAATATCGAAGATGAAGTTAATGATCCTATGGAAGAAGATGATCATGTGCCAGAAAACACAATTGAAGATGATGGTACAAATACATTGATCCATAACACATTTAGTGGCGCAGCTGATCATAATGATCGAGATGACTTTGATGATGTTCATGATTTACCTGTACTTGAGAAGGCATACAAGCCCCTTTGTGAAGGCTCTCAAACAACTCTTATCTCTATTGTATTGTTGCCGGTGAACTTGAACGTTATGAATGGTTTATCCAACATAGAAATCTCATGAATGTTAAGGCATGTCATATATGTCATCTTTTTTCATCTATTTTTGTTGTTAGTTCATCACTAATAAATAAAGGATAAAATATGTACCATTAATATTCTTTATATTAACAAATATATTAATCACCCATATTATTTAATTATTTTCAATTATATTGATGTATATATATGTTGAGTTTTTTTTTCTTTGCATACATTCGGCCAAGAATAAATATGTTTATCAACTAATAATGCAATAATTTTTACATGTTTGACATATTACAGGTGAAACACCACAAGGCTATGTGGTGCAATGGTCATAAATTTTGAATCAAAAAGTTGGATGACACAAATAAAACTTGTGATTCTGGGATAACTGCATCCTTTCAGGTGACTAATGTTTCATCTAGAAGTGACATACATCTTGTTGGAACTATTAAAATTTGATGATTTTTGCCTATCTTTCATACCCCCTGAGTCTCCATATGAGTCCTTCCTTATGCATATTTTCTTCATTTCATGATATGTTTACTCAAATTTTGGCTCATATTTGTCCCATAAATCATCTATGTCTGCGTTTTCCACATTTTGGTCCATATCGGCATGACTCTATTTGGGTTTCCTGACCCATTGTGTTTTTCTGCTAATATTTATCTGTTGCAGGTCCATCGACAAGACCTTTGTATTGTTACAGCAACTGGCATTCATCTGTGGGTGGCTATCGGCATAACATTCATGTTGTTTTGGCGACCGAGGATGCACTTATAGGCTGGAGTTTTGTCGTCAAGGTACCGTCTCATCGAGCTTGAAGTGTCTCCCCTACTAAATATATGGAGGTTCATTGGTGTGAGCTTTGCGGTATCGGCATTATGTCTGGACGATTATCTTTTGTCTTACCGACCGGTGGTGGGAGGCTACTTATCGGCAGGAGTTGAAAGTCTTCGGTGAAATGTCATAACAAAGTGTATATGCCTCACTGACGAAGCACAAAATATTTCTTTCAAACCACTTTCGGTAAGAGATAAAGTTACTGAGATAAGGTCTCAGTGAGTGACCTTTGGTCTTGCTGACTTTGCACATGGAGTTTCTATCACATGGCATTTTGGTGAGACTAAGATGACTTTGGAGTAAGTCTTAGCGAATACATATGGGTCTCACCGATGGAACACAATTAGGGCCTTTGTCGATGTGAGATTTTCTTTCTCTTAGCGATCTATGATGGCGTTCGGGGTGCTTTGGTATAACATAATTCAATCTCTGGGAGGTCTCCCCAACATTGATTTGTCTCGCTGATAATACACACAGGAACTCAATCAGTGAGAAAATCTGAATGTCTTGGTGAAGATGAATATAACAAAAGATATTGCTCAGTGTGACTTATTTGATTTCGGTGTGTGGTCCTGGCGAGGTGCCTGAGGTCTCGCTAAATGGAAAGCAGAGGTGACTTTGTTGGCATGAAAAATTGGACTGTCACAGCGACATATGAGATTGATGGGGGCCTTCGGTGAAACATTGTGTGATCTACATGTGGTCTCCCTGAGTGTGCTATTATCTTTGCAACTTGGAAATGATAAATGACTTTCGGCTTGACACAATGATTTTGATATATTGTCTCCTCTATATCACAGTGTTACAATGGAGGAACATAAGAATACTATGTGACTTCGGTGTAACAAACATGAGGTTGTAGCGACATACAGGAGGCAAAGGTGCATATTGATGAAACATAAAGAGATCTGAATGACATCTCACTGACTCAAATGAAGTCGCAACGAAAGCGAATAAGACAAAAGGAGCGATTAACCATTGAAATGCCTTTAGCATAGCTAACGGGATATCTCAGCAACTATTTCACTGACGAATAACATAAATTCAAATATTGTGGCCGACATGTAAGTGCTTGAAGATTGTTGCAAGCTGACATAATTTGAGCCCGAATTTGATGGTTGGCCAACATGAGAGCTCAATATGATATGTTTTCTGATACTGGTGTATAAATAGGCATCTTGTAATTGCAAAATAACCACCAGTTATTAGATATTCAATACACAGCAAGTAGATGTACAGTAGAGTAAAATTATCAGATTAGAGACTATTGTTGCATGATTTCAGAATGGAGGTATTTATGAAAGTCAGTTGATGTTGCTGCATTTCTCTGGTGCCAATTATTTGTTGAATCTAATGAAAGTATTGGTAAGTTGTCTCCAAGATGGATTCTTTCTAATTGTTTAAATTGATATAACAAGTTTGTATTCAACTTATCAGTGCACATTTTTTGTACTCATGTGATTGATTGATTGGTTCTTTCAAGTAAAGACTAAATCCTTTTAGTTAATCACAGTAATCAATGAAATTCATTTGGATTGTTCAAGTAGAACTTAGTAATCACATTCTTGCATGTTTATAAAAGTTGTAAACATAATATATGCCAGATAATTTGAGTTTTCTCAGAGAATTGTTTCTCATCTTGATCTCATTTGACTCCACATACCCAACAAGGCACTAGTCCCTGCACTTCATCACTTGGATTCATTTAGTTTCTTTACATCTATTAATTAAGCTTTCATTTTAGGATTTAGATCAGAATATTATCACTACTTTCAAGTTTGATTTCATTTGTTCACCTCCAATTACCATTGTGAACAAACTGTTGTGAGAAGATAATCACAAATTAAGTCTGCATCATTCAGAGAGGTACACCCGCCCAAGTTTAGTAGCACCTAAAGAGTAGAAGGTTAAATTCTTTTGACCTTGAGTTACCCTAGCATATCAAGAGATTGGCAACCTCTTGAGGCATCTTGCCTGTGTTTTTGAGAGCTAACAAATCCAAAAGTCTCAGAAAATTGATACTATGGGATTTTGGATGATATACTTGAGTGTGACTTTAAATCCTTCAAATTACCCTAAAGCATATCAAGAGATTGGCAACCTCTTGAGGCATCTTGCCTGTGTTTTTGAGAGCTAACAAATCCAAAAGTCTCAGAAAATTGATACTATGGGATTTTGGATGATATACTTGAGTGTGACTTTAAATCCTTCAAATTAGTTTTGTTCGTCGTCTAATGGTATAGATTACGATTGAATGAAAATGATACTGAGAGAACTATTATTGAACATGTAATGGATTTACCATGGTTAATACAAGGTCGATCGAGCGAGCTAGAAATGAGTCCTATGTTCTTCCAAGCCAATGTGAGCAGGTATTTTACTTAGAGGTTCCAAGTAAATCATGTTGGTCATTTGTTGTTAGACATTATCCAAGAGGAAGGTCGGTAAAGTATAATGTGGTGGAAGAAGAAGATACCAAAGAACTAGAAGATGATGTAGATGATGATCAGGATCAACAGTTAGTTGATGATGTGCCTAACAAAGATGTCAAAGAAGAGGAACTAGATAATGATGATGTAGGAGTTAATGTTCATGAAGATGATATTTTTCTGGATGATGACAATATCAAAACTGATATCAATGATGATGATGATGATGATATGACCAATCCTTACAATGTCGAATTTGGATTGGATGATACAAACAAAGAGTTTGATGAAGAAGATCAATGAGACTTCACTAGACGAGTGTTGCAAGGCCATTGAGTCGAGGAGGAAGACTAGGAACCATTTGGCAGGAGGAAAGCCAGAGCGAGAGGTGAGGGCACTCAAAAAGGGAAAATTGACCAAGGGACAATGATTGTAAGTGATTTTTCCCCCACATTTAGAACTCTTGTTGCAAGTACAACAATTTAGACTCTATTTTTTCCCGTCGAGGTGTTGCATGTTATATTTTGGTCAATTTAAGCCAATGTCCCATTGACAAACCCAAGTACTACCTAGTACTAGTGTTTGGTTAGTTTGAAAAACCAAGCTTTGAGATGTTCAATTTGTTGGGTGGCCATTTTTGGCCTGTGAACTGCAGTTTTTGTATCTATCTTAGCATTATTTTTCTACTATAAGATTGAAAGGAATTCCCATCACATAACAGCACACGAAGTTCACTAGGTTTCAAATTTATAAACTTCGATGAAATAAAATTACATATTGAGGTCCACAAATGATAAAAGTGACTAAAAACAATACATGGTCTGTGAGTACGATGAAAAATTCCTAGTCCCTATCCATAAGAGAATGTATATAAGTACATTATCCAGAGTCAGAGGAAGGAAACTGTTCTGCCCTTAGCACACACGCCCCGTTCAGAATGGGGACCCTCTTTTCTTTCACCTTGTCGGGTTGGTTTATCGCCGCCTCATTTTGTGTGCCTCCCTTTTTGGTGTCTCAGATGGTCAATATTGCTTTAAACTCCCACCATAAGTTGACCATGCCTTCCCCTTTTAATTTTTCCATGTTCTGGGGTCTCACGGAGTCCCTCCGATAGTTTGACCCTGCCAACAGCCTTGGGCCCTGCCGGGCCTAGCCATTCAGGATTCCCTCGCCAGGTTTCCCTACTGAACCTGTCGTTCCTGATAGCATCCTCTTCGCGTCCTCCCGGACCTCAAGGTCTGAACCCTCACATGTCATTTGTTTGAAATTTGTTCAAAATTCTGACAGCCATTTTACCCTTCGAACCCCGAACCCCAGAGTTCTGTTTTCGGGGTTCCAACCGTGCTTCGCCATCCCTGACGATGAACTTCCTGTGGCGTCCTGCCCTCTGAGTCCCACCACCATTTTTGCCAACTGAAATCTGTGAGAGGCCTTGACCACCTTTGGGTACTCTAGGCCTGGCCATCTGAAATTTCGTGATGACTCTGTCGTCCACGATGGTGGATCTTTTGTGGAACTCCGCCCTCCAGGTCTCAACTCTCTCTCCGCAACCACCATTCCAACCCAAAACTTCAACGGCCACCGTCAAGCACCTCCCCGGCTATTGAACCCTGGGTTTCCTACAGTCGTTGCCATTTTTTCAAATTCACCAACTTTTCTCTCACCATACCTACATTTAATAGGGTCATTAATGGTGATTAGGGGTATAAAATGCCCACTCCAACCCGTCTTTATCATTTGACATAGTTGCAAAGCAATTGGAGAACTTCATTGAGGAGCCCATCGTCTTCGATACCGTCACATTCATCACCTTCAGCATCATTTCATCGATCATAGGTGGATCCCACATCTCCCCGCATCGCTTGTTTGAGGTAGGTCCTCCATTCGCCCTCCCTAGCATTATTTTGGTGATTTCTAAGGATTTAATTGAATAACAAACATTAAGAATGCATGAAAATAATAAAGCACGGCATCGTACATAAAACCCATGTGTTGAGAACTTGAGAAACCTCCATGGGTGCCCTCGCCACCAATCTAGAACATTACACCATCGCGACCATTCTTTGCGTAGGGAGATCATCCCCTTCAGTTGCGAGGCCTGCCTTGGTCATCCGTGATAAATGATGAAACTTGCCGCCAATGGCAATTTCCTCCCTCGGGCCCAGGCCATCAGACTTCCTTGACCGGAAGTCACCCTCGACGTCACTGTATAAACAACAAACTCTTGTTGCCTCTCTGAGCTCTACGGTCTGCCCTTCTCCTCGTTGCGGGCATTTCAAATTTGTTTGGGTGCCCTTCGAACTTGTAGACCCCGCCCTCTGGAGTTCCACTCGGTTTCCTCCATGTTTGCCTCTGAGTTTCTAGCGGAGCCCCGCCATCCAAGTCCCAGGCCTTCATTCTCTGATTGGAGTCCCGGCTGAACTCAAAACATCTTTATTTGCTCCAAGCTCTAGATGCCAGGTGTCTGTGCTTCCTTATCTGCTATTTCAATGGCGAACTCTTTCGGCCTCTCCATGCTCTAGGCTTCGTCATTCTCCCTGCTATGGGTATTTCTATTTTGGACTAGCGTCCTTCAGATCTCTCAGGCCCGGGGGTCCGAACATCTGATCTTGGGATTCCACCTTTCTTTCTTCATCGAGGAAATATTCGTCCATCTCCAGAACCTCACAACGACACGCCTTTTCTCTTGGTGATTTCCCCACTCCCTTCTGATCTTTAGGCTCCGAACCCCCATTCACTACTGGGGTGCCACATGAATGACTAACGCCCTCCTACTCGCTGGGCTCTGGCAATCAGGACTCCTTCCCTCCCCTGCCATTCCAAATGCAATTCTCGCCTCGCCCCTCTGAGATCCGGGCTCTGCCCTCCTATCACCGCCAAACTCGAAGCGAAATCACATGGTGCTGAACCCTTTCTGTAAGGCTGCCCCTTCTGGACTTCCATCCCACATTTGCCATCCCAAACGGTGAAGGGCGAACACCTTCTCAGTGCCACTGGCCTGAATGCTCAAAAATAAAATCACAAACCGTTGGCCGCCCTTTGCACCTCCGGATCCCAGACCTCCGAGTTCTATCTCTGAAATGTCATTTTCTATCTGTCGTCTGAAACTCCTATCTCCAGACAGCTCTCTGGCTCGAGACTTCTAGATTCTCCTAAACCGATCCAAATCTGGAATCTAACTTCGACCCACGTGCTTCATTCTGGTCTTCTTCATTATGAACCTCTTGAAATACTAAAATTTGACTGAAGAGAATCTCCAGGAGCCCTCCGCTGTGTTTTCCCTTCCAAACAGCATTCCTGTCGAGGAAGTCCAGCCCTCTGGGCCCGAACTGTCCAAATGCCTTTAATTAGAAGGTCAATAACATCTAGAGATAAAAGGTCATGATATGCTTAATTGATTTTTTAAAATAGATGTTGTTTTCAAGGTGTCAACTAACATAAATGCTTTGTGATCCATTGTGCTGACTATGCCCCTACTTGCAAAATATATGGAATTGGGCGCAGGACCTTCAGGGGCATCTGCCGAGAAGGACAAAGGGAAGAAGTTAGGAAGAACCCCTCGAGGGAAAGAGGACAAGGACCAAATGAAGTACCAATTCCAAGGTGAGCCTCTCCACTCAAAAGTCACCATGGATTGGAAGGAAATTACTAACACCAACATAGGCCAGGTGGATATTGATGAATTCACACAGAGGGTCAGGGTCAACTTGATGACAAAGAATGCAAGATTAATAAGATAGAGTGGAATAGCGAAGGTTTCTAGATTCCCTCCATCCCTTGTGGCTCTTGAGTTGGTCATGGCTTGTTGGGAGGCGTATCAAACTGACACAAGGACAATCATTGATAAAGAGGGCAACATTCTCGCCAACATGTCACCTGAGGGAATTACAAAGACCTTCCATATTCCCACATTTGAAGAGATGGAGGTCCCCACCATAGAAGAATGCTAGGTGGCATGGGATGATAATCTGGCGGGCTGTAAGAAATCAATAAATTTGCATTGGCTCAAGGAAAGATGGGGCAGCACTGCAAAGGTTCCTCAAGAACTCTTCCGCAGCGATTTCTACGAAGATTACCATGACTTGGTGACCATGTTGAGTAGGGTTATGGGTCTTCCTACGGCCAGTTATTTTTAGGAATGGATGGTATATTTCATTGAGTAGCTCCTGTGTGGAAATGAGGACGTCACAACAAAGGTTTCATTCTACTAGGGAAGAATCATAAGCAACTGCTTCCATGAGCAGTTTGTCAATGTGAAGAAGAGCTCCAAATTTTATATGACTTCGTATCTCATCTATTCCTTGGCAAATAAGAGGTAGTACAACGGGTTGTTTGTGGCACCCAATTAGGAGCAGGGGCAAAGACTCAAGGCCTATGATAGGTATCCATAGCTCCAATACTGGAACTTCAAATGGGATTACTGCAGGGTAAACGATGCCTTCATTGGCCATATCATCAGAATGATCACCGGGGACTTCGAGAGGAGGGTCTCCCATAGTGCTAGGGCATTATTGAAGCAGTATGCGTTTCTTTTCATTCAATATCTAAAGTTTACATACATCCATGCCCAAGGCTTCACCAAAAATCCAAATAGATTGCCTCGATACCCGAATGACCGAATCATCCTTCTGGAGCTTTCTCGGCAACTCCAACACTTGCAGGAAATCTTTAGCAGCAAACACATAGCGGGGATCTCCTATCCCATGACCCTTGGCTAGGGCATTTACTGACTACAAACTTCCTAGTGTGTTGGTAACTCTGAGAAAGAGCTAAAGGACTATCACTTCTACATACACACTCCTCACCCACAGATGGACCCGCATGGTCATGTCATAAAATCGCTGAGGCCGGCATATGCCCATCTTCACCACATTGAGAATTTCTAGGCCAATTGCGAGGATGATAAAGTGGTCTACGCAAGGCACTACATGCGAATGACCACACAGTTCGTAAGAAGGGTTTAGCCATTTCCCGTACCTGACCAGGTCAAGGAGGACAAGGCTACCATAATGCATCACAAGTACCCTACGGTCGCCAATTTGCCAATATCATCAATTGACTAGGACGAACAGGAGGTCGATGACCTAGATACCATAACCCAACCAATCTTAGCCCATACCAAAGAGTGGATTGATGGGCAGGTGGCTCAATTAAAGCAACAAGGAATAATTCTGACTTATGAAGGGCTCAAAAGTGAGCCGAGCGCCACAGAAGATGTTGCTACCACCACTTAAACTGGTGGGACCTCTAAGTCTCCTTTGGTCACCAAATCGAAGAAGAGAAAAGGGATAGAAATAGAGCAGGCTCTGGACCCCAAGGTCTACACAAGAAAAGAAATAGGAGGCTCACCTCCCAAAAGGCTCAAGCAAACAAGGAGCACTGCGGAACAACCCTCAACCCAAGAGGAGGGGGCGAAGGGTATGGATCAATTGGAGCCTCTCCTGGCTCTCCCTGCCCCTCTTGTTGCACCAACCACCTCCCTTGCTATGGTCGCTGCATCTCCGCCGGTAGTGGACATTTCTGTCCATCTTGCCCCTTCACCTCTGGCTGAGTCTGTAATATTTATTGACTCCTCTTCTGCCATGACTACTTCCCCTTCCTCCACTACCATGTCACCAATCACGTCACTCCCTCTGACAACAATAACAATGCCTATTCCCACTGCCACCATGCCCGAGGCTCTCTCAAGGCACATGCATAATGTTCCCCCTGAGCTCTCCCAAATTGAAATGGATCCGACTCTACAAGTAGCCCTTGTGCAAGTCCTCGCTACTGCTTAGACTTCACAACCACCGACAGGGCCACTGACTATGGAGGCCACCATGCTAATCTCTGAGGAGTGGGAGGAATGGGAGCAGGAAGCCTCAAAGCCTGTTGAGGAGGAGGCTGATGAGTACCATGAGCACCCAGAGTACGAACACCAAACCATTGACAGGGTGGCTTATGAGGAGGAGGGAATGGGCTCTTCCGAGAGTGGGGATGAGGAAGATAGCTTCAGTGCTAAGGTAATCATACAAACCTTTGACGAAGACCTTGAGGAGGAGATGGAATAGCAACTGAAAGACACTGAGGTGAAGGTAGAAAGGTCACCCCATAATGAAGAAGGGTAGCCAACAGAAGAACAGTAGCAAAAGGATTTAACTAAGGGTGGAACTCATGTTGTTAGAGACCCCGAGATTGAGTCTACTGAAGGGAAGGAAGAAGAAACAGCAAGAAAAGAAAGTCCCATTTAGCATTTATCCATAGGGCTACCTATCAAACACCTCATATTCATCCATGACTCTGATGAGGAGGAGGAAGATGCTGCCAGAGAGAAGAAGTGCCCAAAAGAAAAAGGAACAGAAACCTTGGCTTTGACCGAGAGGGGCAAGAGTGGTCACGACTCACCCAAGGGAAAATCTATTGTGCCCGGATGGTTGGAGAAGTACCTCAAAAGGAAAACCCCTGTGCTAAAGGACCTAAGGGCAAGGTTGGAGGCCATCTTGGCTCGAGCTCAAATCACAACAAAGAAGGAGAAGAAACCCAAAGTCTGATCCAGGGTAACGATGGATGTTTCCAAGTCTCAAGCAGCGCAAATAGCAACACCTACAATTGGCCAAGCTGGGGTAAGTTACAATATCTCCACCTTCGACTTGGGAATTGCCACTACAGAGAAAAAATTTGAGCACCTTGAAGAGTCAGTGGCTACGGTGGTGCATCTGATAAAACAGGATAAGATCTCGAACGATGAGCTCAAGGCACAGGTCGCGGCTTTGACGGACTACATACAGCAATGGTCTTCAGTAGACGACCTTCCTACCACATCCATGGCCACACCTCAGCTGCTATACAAAGAGCAGATCGATAAGATGGAAAGGAGAAAGAACTTGGAGAAGACCATAGAGGACTGGTTCCGATGAGCCTTATACGTCAGAAACATAGGAATTAGTTGGGCTATGTGAACAGCCAACAAGTTCTTAGATTTGTTGCAGTCTTTGGAGGGCACAAGGAAGCTTTGCACTGACTTCCCTACTAGCTACAACTCCACCTTTCTAAGGATCGAGGCTATCCTTCAGTTTCCAGAAGCCATGTGGGAGAAGGAGCTTGCATTTAAGAAAGATGATCACTAGCTAATGGATGTGTGGTGATGAGACTTTGATAACCGGAAAGAAATATTGGAGCAAATCATGAGTAAGGTGGATTCAGACATTGAATAGATCAAGGAAATCAAGGAAAAATGTGCTCAGTACCTTAAGTTGATGACGGATTACGACATGCCCACAGTACAACTGGATCCAGAGAAGATTAAACCCTACTTCCAGGAAAGGATGAAGGACGGGATGGCTGGTGAAATCATAGGGGAATTCTAGAGTTTTGCTGCCCGCACCTTCGATCAATCAGAGCTGTTCAGAGACCAAGGCTCAAAGTACGATGAAGATTGGAAAAGGCTAGAGGATAATGCAAAGGAGTGGAGCTAGTAGGTGCTACGATATAAAATCATCGAAATAGACAAGCTCCAAGTGGTCATCCTCAAGTTCATAGAAAACACAACTTCCAAAGGGTAGGAAGACACCCCGGCCAAAGATGAAGAACTCCATAAAGAGTAGTTGCAGTAAAAACAACAATTGGCTAAAGGACAAAAGAGCTACAGTGTCGTCAGCAAGAGGATGAAATAGGGAAGGGACAAAATGTAATTTTAAATTGCAATATATTAGGGCGTAGGTGAAACCCTATTTCATAATGAATCTTGGCCACACAATAAGAATTGATCTTGGCCATTCATTGAATCTTTTGGACACTATAAATAGGGCTCTCCTCTCATTTGCAAAAGAGAGTTGAGTTGTTGTAAAGACATGCTGCTGAAATTTATAGAGAAAAGACATTGACTTGGTGTATTTTCTAAGTTTCTCACATGTTACTTAATTCAATCTCCATTGTTACTTGATTAACTTAGTTTTCATTGTTGTTAAGTTAGCTATTTTCTTACTTTGGGTAGATTTTAGGAATGTTGTTTTGTGATTTTGAAAATTTCTGCTATGTTGATGACTTCTTTGTCCATACTTTTTGTTGTTTGCTGATGGTAGATAGCTGTGTAAAGTTAGCCTGAACTTGAATTCGAAGCTGCTCCAAACTTTATTCTTTTTTTATGCACTCACATGGTAAATGAAAGATAAAAAAACTTGCAAACCTTAGAGGATAGCACAAGTTCCATGATACTGTGAGATTTCTGGTTAAGTGGAACATTGTTTTGAGAAGTTGTCTATTGCAGGAACTCCATTGTCACTATTCACCATTAATTATAGATTTAAGAATTTTCCCTCTCTTCCTTACATTTTTCTCTTTTTATGACTGGCCTATGCTAAGGTTCATTGCACATTGTAAATCCAAATCTAACAACAAAAAATGGAGTCCAAGATATCTATTTGAACCTGTAGCTAATGCATAACAACTCTTCCATCCTAGGAACTCCATTCCAAGATCCAACTTCCATGCTTTGTATTCATGCTTTGCATTTCCTGTGTAAGACCACCTTGTGATTCCAGCAAATCACATCAAACAACTGAGATATTCCAAGCACTGTCAAGACCTGACATTAGAGACCTTGGGATAGTGTTCTGCAATCCGATTGTGGAAGATTGTCTTTCAAGAGAGGTAGTGCACCTACGCACTGCATGTGTTGAAAAGTGCATAAAAAACACATCAACAGAAACAAACTCACACAATCTCATTTGAAAAGTCACAAACAATCTTGAACTTTCCTTCTTTTGACACCACTTATTCAACTATATTTCCCTTCACAAACACTCAACTTTTTCTTTAGAGCTCCAAACCATTACTAGACCTTCAAACACCTTAGTCAACTTCATCTTGATCAAAAAAACAATTACCCAGTCTGCCCTTTCATTTTACCATTAACTCTCTTTATGACTGTCCTAAACTTCACAATTTCAACTCAACATAAAGTAATCTGACACAAAATAGTATTTAGACTAATATAGACCACACAATTTCCATTCTATTTCACTTCAAACAAATGTAAGCCATTTCCCATCCATTATTCTTGACAATTTAAGAAAATCATATACTGTGTATTTCATTTTAGTCTCCAAAACAGGGCTATTATTAGACAGATTAGTCAAAGCAATGGACTTTTTAACTTCATGCTTACACCAAACTTTATATCAAATGAGATCAAATTATACCTTGGTAATATCTTAACAAAAACAACCAAGAACTCACACTTAATCATCAAAAGCCCTTAAAGTTCTTACTGTCACTGGTTCCTTCATACCTTATTTGCAATGCTTGTAGGTCTGCCAACCTATTTGTCAAGGCTTCATTCACATTCCAAGCACTATTACACAAGTCTATCCAAACATTTCAATTCCCTCCTTGCAGATCTAAAACATATTCAAAACGGGTATCAAAACTTTTACAACACAAGCTTCAAATATTGTTGTCTCAAATAGATTTAGGCCTAATTAGACCTGATTTGCATAAGGGTTTGTTGCTTTACTAACTCCTGACCAAAGTACACTTGTCCAGTGCTTGGAACATGTTTAGTTTGACTAGTATATTCTCTTCAAAGCATCAAAGTCCATTTACAAAATATTTTCACAAAACCCTAAGGGCTTAACCTTCATAATTACTTTGTTCACAGACTATACACACAGTTTTTCAGTCAAGAAACTTCATTCCCTCATATCTAATCTTTATGATTTTTCCCTAAATCCACTGAAACATGAAAGAACATTCATAGTAGGATAATCTCACAAGAAACTAGAAGATTCCACTAATTAATAAAGGAGAAACATAATTATTTGTCTTTGCTACCCTAACTAAGGGTTTTAGCAGTTTGAAGTAAATCCATAATAACTCACACAAATATTAACTAAAATCCATGAAATTTGATGTAACAAGAAGGTGATTGAGATTATTAAAATATCCAACCATTCTACCATGCCTTCAAGGCCAAACAATTCCATACAATGCCTGGAAATGCAAGATTTCTTAAGAAAAATGATTAAAAATTAGAGATTTTCCTTGAACTTATTCTTTATTCAACCACCCTCAAAGTTCTAAATGATACAAGAGCCTTTTTAAAGGAAAAACAACTGAATTTTAGCCTTCTAACTACCTCTAACTGACCCTAATGACTCTTCATCTCTTCATATTTCCTTTTAGATTAAGTTGACAACTTTTTACATTGTTTTCATTTTTGCACTTTTGGACTCAATAAACACCAAATGACCTCAACATGACCTCAAATATATGAAACATGACTCTAATAACATGATTTACAAAGTAGGAACAATAACATTGAATCAAATTTCAAAACATTGCTTCATAGAGGCCTAATTATGCCAAGGTTCTCCTGCACCAATACAAGAGATGAAAAAAAGACAAGGAGCCATTAAAAACTTTCAAATATTTCACTGACTCAACCAAACCTCCAAAAGAATAGTACAAATGCTAGCACTAGGGAAAACCTGAAAGAGAACACTAATGAAAGTGGACTTTTTTTTTCCAAGTTCCAGAAGAGTATAAATGGTTTGAAAATGTTGTGGGTGTCTGGAAAATGGTGAAGGAATGTTGGATAGGTAGGGACCCAATTAGCCTCTTTAACTAGATTATTAAGAAACAAACAAACTCCAATACATTTTGGGGTTCTTCTGAGTAGGTTCCATCTTTCATTATTTTATTTGGGGGACCCAAAAAACCATAGGGGTAAAAACCTGTGGAGCTTAATCATTAAAGGCAAGGGGTCTATCCATTTAGAAATAGACTGAAAGGATGGTTGCACGAGCGGCTATTTCACATCAAAGGTGGTCCAAAAAACATCATAGACTAACTAACTAGACACTAGTACTACCTCAGAGGAACTATTGTTTTTGAGGAAGGTGCTCCTAAAAATTTCATAGACATGTACAAAACATAATAGAAACCTTCCACCAACTAACCCAATCAACCTCCAAGAAACAAGACAATGACTCCTCTAGATGTTCCCAAAACCCAAGGCTTCAAAACATAAGGTTAGTGACCTTACAAACCATTCCCATGCTTACCAAGTGATCTTTGATCATCATACCCTTACAAGGTTTATTGATACATTCACAACTATTGTTACCTCCACATGCATTTGACTAGTAATGACAACCTTGGTTTTTAATCCTCCAACCCCATACCTTGGGATCACATCACCATGAAAGAACTTCATCCAACATCCTTATGAGTGTAGGTACCACCAAATAGGTATTTGTCAGATCTATCTTCCTCAAGTGAGGGAAATTCAGGAAGAGAAGAGGAAAGCGAGACATGTAGTAGGTCTAAAAGAGAGAGATCAACTAGAGGTCAAAAGATTAGAAGAAAATTTCGTAAATGCGTGGAATTTTTTCTTGCTACAGGGGGGTCATGTTCTTATGATGATGAGAGCATATAAGCAACATTGAGCTGCCCTTGAGGTACAAACATCTATGGAAACAATAGGTACCCAAGGAACTTCCTCCAATAAACACCGATTTTTGTGTCAACGAGAGGATATATAGCATAACACCATTGTTATTACATCGTTTGGACATATTTTGCATGGATGGCATAAAGGTCTATTACAATAAAGTTACTAAATTGATGGAGTATGTCAGACCCTGTTATAGTTACAAAGATTGGATGTAGCTGGTTCGATATACACAAAGTATGCATAGGTATGCATTGTCAGCAAATTATATACAATTAAAAGATAAGGATCAAAATAAAGGAGTGGCTATGTACATTGACAGAAGGTTAAATGCATCAGGGAATATTGCAGTGTTTATAAATAGTACATGACCTAGGTAAACAAATAAGCAAACCAATTTCATATTTGAGGCGTGCGAGGGAAACCGTGTATTCGTATGTGCGATAAAATTAATAACTACAAGGGAAGAGTTGCTAATTGATTACAATTTGAATCATATAGATACAAACATAGTTACTAGGGGGGCCAAACATACTATATACCATTTTACCCAACTTCCAATTAATGACTCCAATATACCATTTTATTATTATGTTGTTTTTCGTAAGTCTATCAGTTTCAATTTGGTAATGTTTTTTATATTTACTTTTTGTCACAGCGGAACATTGATCATAGGGGGAAGGCTCCAGCCTAGAGCATAGATCATGATGTATCTTTAGGCACTTCTACCCAACAGGTTTACCTCATTGTAATTGTACAAATTAGATACAAGCAAAATGTTTTATTATTATATTTTTTTCATAAGTTTATTGGGTTAATTTCGATAATGTTTTTAATATTCTTATCCCAGTCGGATGATCAAGGAAACACACTAGTAATAGAGGAGAGAATTCATAGGGAGGTGTAGTCACTATTATGTAATGATGACATCGTATAGTCCGCAAACCCTCTAGATATAATAAGGAAGACCCAAAAAAATGCAATGAAGAAATTCTTCAATTGTTATTCATAGTGCCTCAAAAAAATGAGATAAGAGAAAGGGTTAAAATATTGAGTGAGAGAGCACGAAACTTGTAAGTAAGTTGTCATGAGATCTTTAATTATAACATAAGTTCATTCATGGTTTTATATTTTGTACTCTTTTATGTCATGAACTAAAATATGTGTTGTTGTTATAGGATTTTTTGTGTCCTCGTGATGTTGTTGGCCATGATCAAGGTACTACAAGTGTCACCCATGGAGTAGGGCTTGGTACAAGTGTCAACCTTGATCTTCCTGCACATACATCACATCATTCAACCCCATCATCCATGCTTATATTGTCGACTGAAATGTCGGCAACACATAGTATGCAAGCATCGGGTAGTGTACCCTCTGGTAGTGAGCACATGCTAGAACATGCATTAGGACATGTACCTAGGGATGCAGAGGCCACTAATACCGGTGACGTTTTAGTAACATTTCCTTGATCTTCTTGTATTACTAGTATAGGAACATTCCCAGTCACATTTGTGGTGACTGAGGATTTCGTTCCCATAAAGATAGAGAAGGTCTTAGGTACTTTAAAATGTTTTAATTATTATTATATATAATCCAATTGAAATTTACTTATTGATCACTCTTTTTAGACTAATGATCCCATGATCATTTTGCAAGAAATGGTGTTTTTTATAAACATCTAAATGATATTACATTGGAGATCTTCGGGCCCACCATATGTACATGGTGGAATGCCCAAAATAAAGATTTAAAAGATTTTGCTTATTAACCGTTTAGTTGCT
The DNA here is from genome assembly GCA_007258455.2 of Sequoia sempervirens. Lineage (NCBI taxonomy): Eukaryota > Viridiplantae > Streptophyta > Pinopsida > Cupressales > Cupressaceae > Sequoia > Sequoia sempervirens. The sequence continues at coordinate 25,751 of VDFB02315200.1, read as the reverse complement.
ATGTTCGGTAATAACACATTCAGTTGAACCAAGGTCCTTAAGAAAATTCGTACCTATCTAAAGTATGGGAGGGACCAATATAGGTCACATTTAGAGAAGAACAAAAAGTATGAGCGTCTCCCCATGATTCTGGAGAGGGAGCAGAAGGATTGGTGTCAGATGGAAAGGAGAAGTTTGAAAAGAAAAAAGGAAAGACACCGCCAAGCCAAGGAAGGTATGTGATACTATCAATAATGTAATTATATACTGATTAATCTTTCTTTTCACATAATCTAATGTATTTCAAACTTTTCATAGGTTGCCCAACACATTGAAGGGAACAAAGGCAAGACTAGAAAAACACAAGCAGGACAAACTTGGCTCTAGGGGTTATATGAAATTAGCCACACAAACTGTAAGTATCAATAAATGAAATATTGCATCCAAATAACAAATTACAAAAAATATTGGTTTTATCACACCATAGGAGAAAAATTCATGATCTTATGCAAAAATGAAGGGCTCTGAATTCAACAAAGTGCCCACAGAAGAGGACCTAAAGATTGTCTTCTAGCAAGGCTATGGAGCCGTGGTTGAATGCCTAAGACTCTTGACTGGGAAAACACAAGCTTCCATTGCATCCGACACACATGTAAATAAACTCAATATAGTTTATTTAAAATTGAATACTTGTGCAATCTATTCAATATTAATTTCCACCATAAAGTAATTATGTTCCTATTTGTTTTAAACAAGCAAGCAATGATAATATTGCACATGACATTGGATTGCAACCTGATGAGGGTGGAGCACAACCTGCAGATAAAGGTCATGGTGTGCATCCTGGTACTAGATGTATTCATGTGCTATACAAAACACAATATGGATTAATACAATTAAACATCTTTAATTACAATTGGTGCATTAATTAATGTAACCTTTCGTGTTTCAACTTTAGAGCATGTAGAGCATGATCAAGCTAGACAAGATAAGGAACATGATGTGGCCCATCAAGAAAAGAGGACCACTCTAATATTCTTTTAAACATATTTAATTTCAACTGGTGTATTAATTAATGTAAACTTTTGTGTTTCAACTCCAAATGATTTAGAGGATGTTTAGCATCTTGAGCATGAGGCTATAAGACAAGATTAGGAACATGATGTGGCCCCATCAAGTAAAGAGCACCACTCCAATGTTCTTTTAATTAATGAAATACTTGTAACAATAATAATAAAACATATCAATTTAACATTTCTTTGTTATTGTAGCAAACATTCCCTTGCAGTGACCTCCACATTGTGAGTACATGACTAGGTATACAATAAGATCATGAGCAGAGGGCAGAACAACTAAAGGGGGATAGATGATTTAGAAAATGATACTCCACTTCTTTTGTAGCTGCAAAAAAAGAAACAAAAAAAAAGTGATTGTAATCATATTATGACAACCATATTTTTGATAATATGTCAATGAATGTTAAAAACTGATATTTTTGACAACCATATTTTTGATAATATGTAAAAACTAAAAGAATGAATGTTATATGTTAATGAATGAATGTGAATATGTTAATGAATGAATGTTAAATGTTATTAATGGATGAATGAATGAATGTGATATGTTATTAATGGATGAATGAATGATTAATGTTATATGATCGGGTATGGGGAATTGAGAGTGATGTGAGGGGGGGGAGAGGCCAAATGAGCTTCCACCATCATGTGGTTGGCCGTGTTAAGTAGAGAATATTAAACTGTTCTTGAAAAAAAGAGAAGCTCAATAAGGTAATACACTTTTCAATATTTCATTATGCTGCACTTTTAATCTTATGTGATTTTCATTAGTTCTCTTTGCTTCAATATGTTACCCTTTATACTTATTTTACTTTTTAACACATTTCATATGTTACCATGGATGACATCTTTTGTAGGGGAATCTATCCACGGATGGATCCCATGCCTAGGGATATACGAGTTTGGATTAGATAAACTTGGGATGTACTCATGTAGCACAAAAACAAAAGAGAAGAGTCCAGCCATTTCAACAAAAGAATTGGCTTGAGACTAGTATGTGGTTCAAACTAGGTCTAGGTATGAGGGGTCTAGGAGAGAGCCCTGTAACACAGCTGGTATTAAATCATTAAACATAAAAATATTGTAATTATGTGGTTAATGCTAAAATCATCCACAATTCACTATGTGATGAGTAGTTAGTGATGATGTCATGTCATTGTTTGGTAGGTTATTGATTCTGCAGTTTCTCTCAATAATCATCTCTAGTTGCTTACATGCCATTTGATCCATATGAGGGTCACCTTTCAATTTGGGTAGCAATTTTATAGATGATTCTCTTATTTAGTGACCAATGGAATAAGTGAGTGGATGGATTTCTCCTAGTAATCGCCTTTCATCTGCTTCATGCACTGATGATAAAATAATCTCATTGGATAGAATTAATACAGTTATATATTATATGTTGTTGGTTTGGTTTTTGGTTTGGGTTTAATTGTTATTTTTATTTTCCCAGTTATCATATGAGAAAGCACACACATATTTTGCTAGAGATCCATCACAAAAGTGACCTTCTCTCTCTCTCACACACACACACACTTTCTCACTCTCTCACATACACAACTGACCAAAAATAGAATTTATTGTTTGGAAATCATCAGTTGTTGATTTAATTACTATTTTAACTCAATTGTAATTAGGTGGGCTTCATACATTGTAGAAATAATACTTATTTAGATTTGTGAGCTTGGTGTGTAGTATGAAGATTTGAAGAAGCAGATTAGGGATGCTACGTATATTGAATGCAGCTCTAAAACATAGTAGGTATGTTGATAGAAAGGAATTTTACAAGTATTTCAATTTATAGAAATGATTCAGAGTATGAGAATTGAATATTGCATAGAAACTTAATGTCATCAAAGTTTTGACATATAAAAATAAGCGTAGGATTTTTCCTTTTTCTCTTCTATAGCATTCTTCACATGTATGGAAAGTTGAACTTCCAGTTCAGTTTAATTGGAGAAGGTCCACATTACTGCTTAGCAATTCTTCTTTATAGGAAAGTCAATTTTAAGGCAAGGTTCTCTTTCAACATTGGGAAGGGCCAATGGTCACGCCCATAAAAGGATATGAAAATCACGGTAAGACCTTTCGTGGGAATTAGACATTCCAACAAGTGACTAATATCTCTCTATGGACATTCATTTACTTGTCAAACCAGGGGACGTATACTTTAAATGGCGTGGCAAAATATATGCACTAAGAATTGGTTTCGGTCAAATCTTAGCATAAATAAATACTGGAAAGGATTTCTATCTACGCCACAGGAAGGTAATGCAAAATTCTTTAACTCAACTATGATTTGATTAAAATAGAAACCATAACAGCTACGACTGAAACACAAACTATGAACTGGCCTTATGCTGTAGGAACAGTCACAAGGATGGATTCTCTATGCTACATGAGCAATATAAGATTGAGTTTGTATGAAAACTTCAAAGATGAAAGCTAACTGAAGATCAACAGAAAAGAACAACTAACTAACTAGCTATAGATACTTACTAAGTGGGCCCCCTTAGCAAGCATCTACTGATTATGCAGGTGCTAAACTCATAACTTCATCAAACTTTATTCATGAAAACAGAATGATATACATTGCTTTGTTGATATGGAAACTAACAACAAATTTTGTCTCTTGTCAAACAGATTCTTCTTTTCATTATCATACTGACTCTTACATGATATATGCTATCACTATGCTTCTATCTTACTCTAACTATCATCTCCCTCTCACTCGCGTAGGAGGAGTACTTTATTTAAAATCAGGAGAGCAACTAACTAACTAACCCTATTAAAGAAAGATGTGGAAGTAAAGTGTATCCCAGAATCAAGGAACAAACATGATATCTGTTCATTAATCACACATTTAAATCTATTTCATCATTCAAAAATTGTATGCGATATACCAGTCATTTAGGGAGTCAATGGGGCAATAAATGTAATCAAGTCAACACAATAAGCTGCAGGAATATGAAAGTATTTTTCTATAAGATATCCCCATAAAAGGTTTCAACAGAGTTTAATCAGCCACAAATAACAAAAGTAAAGATATTAAAAGTTCATCACAATATCCAAACTATGAGCATATTTTAAGCTCATCATTCTGCCCCCTACTTAGCCCAATGCTGGTCCTCCAACATTAACTTTCCTGGTGGTTTCTCTAAAGTCAGTGGTTGCTGCATGACTCTGAAATGGATTTCCAAACCTGTAATAAAATCCTCTAAAAGCCTGACACCTTTCATACCTTTGATTTTCTAAATCATTATTAAGATTTGTAGCCTAGTGAGGATAGAGGGGCCACATTAGCACAAGAGGTCTGAATGTCAATGGCAACCATAGTTCAAATCTCTTTTGAAGTCCCAATTGTGTATATCTGCTTGATCATTTGAGAGTTGCTATGAAATTTAGGGGACTGTGTGGTTCTGATTTTCTTAACCCAACAGTTAATCTTTCCCATCTTTTCTCATTTCTAGTGTATGCCAGTCTCCAAAATGAATATGGTTGTGCCTAAAATTCATCATATACTTGTTTCATGATATTAAATATTTTTTCTCTGGCTATAACATTATTAATGCCATATGTCAGGGAAAACAAGTCTTTCAACATTGCATGGGGGTTTGAACTTTGAGAGTGTAATGGAACAGGCTCAGTTTTCTCAGCTTCCTCATATGTTTCCCACTGCCTGCCATAATTCACCTCATTTGCTGCCCATGACATAAATGCTCTCAAATGAATATCACCAATATATAGAAGAGGATTCCATTCTGTTTCAAATGGAATTAAAAAGCCATGTAAATAGAATTCACACAGAGAATTTCTTAACCAATTAGGGGCTGCCTGGTATGCTTCATAAAATTCTTTGGCAGTCTGAAGTATAGGATCTTGGTTTCTAGAAATTCTCATCAGTTGGAACCATAAGAACTGTTCTTTAAGGCACAGAGCATAAACTTTGGGTGGTGGTCTACATTCCATAATCTGACCAGTTACTTTTAACATTTCATCCATTTTTACTTTTAACTCAACAATTTCTTGTTTTTGACTTTCAATTTCCTTTTTCAGTTTCTTCCTTTCTACTTCCCATAGACTTTGTTGCATGTCAGTCTGGGCTATGTGTTGGAAAGTCAGGGTTTGCAATGTAACTATTTCCCAATTAGCTTTAACATATTCCAGAAACTCAATTAAAAACATCTTCTTATACACAAGAATGGCTTTACAAATTGCAGGGTGAAATGTAGCTTCACTAGGCACATTCAATTGTTCAGTCTGTTCTTGCTCTTGCTGCAAGATAAATTCTTGTTGCTGCAGAGGAGAAGTCTATGCTTCCTCCAAAAACTGCATAGCAGCGGTAGCCAAGTCATCCAGATTTGGTAACCCTTGCTCATTATGCTCCATTTCCTTTGTTTCAACTTGTTCCTCTTCAAGAACGAATGAACTTTGAGCGGCATTTTCGGACACATTCTGAGAAACATCAAAATCAGACCCTACAGTTCCTTTTGAAATTACAATAACCTCTAGTTGAGGTGAAGTAGGGGAGGTCTTAGATTGTTTCCTTGTGGAAACTCTTCTTGGCACTGATATGGCTGTAGGAGGTGTTCTGGTAGCCTTCCTCTTTCTTGTTTGCTCAAAGGGCTCTGCCCTACCAGAGGATGACGATGAATTGGTGATAGCAACAGGTGTTGTTGTAAGAGAGACGGTTGTAGGGGAAGGTGCTGCAGGAGAAGAGCATTGCCTTTTCTAAGAATGAGGGTCAGATTCTGGGGACCCTTCTACCTTTGTTTTTCCCTTCTCTCTCCTAGTGGCAGACCTAGTTTGTACCCTAGCAGAGGATTTAGGTGTAAAAGCTACAGGACCAGGTGCTACAGGAGTAGATGACCCTTGCCCTATTCTACTAGTAGACACAATTTATTTCTTCTTTTTCTGAGGCCATGGGGTAAGTACCCTAGGAGGTTGTGGAATTTGCAATCTCTTTTGGGAAACAAATTGTTGCCAGGAAAGAGGTGAGACATCTCTCAAAGAGTGTTCAATCAGTAATTTGATACGGCCATTGTGAGCAACAAAATTATCTTGCCCTTGTTGGGTTCCATGGGCACTTTGTTCTAGAAATTTTAACAAGAAATTTGGAACATTTACAACTAACCCATGCCTCATATGGGTTAATAATTTGAAAAGATAAGAATGCAGGTAAGAGAAACGGCCTTCACAGGTTAAATATTTGATTATGTAAGCAACATACTCTGAATAAGGAGGAAACGATACCCGCTTGCATCCCTGCTTGGAGACTTCCAAAGGTCCATCAGTGGGCATTGAAAACTCAGCTCTTGCAGCTGCAGCGTCTGAAGAAAAGTTTTCTCCAATAGCTGGAAGCTCGGTTACTTCAGCAATTCTATCTTCAGTTGCAACAACCGTTAGACCCCATATGGTGGCTTCCCCTTCAAAAAGGGTTCTCAAAAATTCTCCAGCAGCCTCCTCATCAAAATCATTTAAACTCAAAAAATAATTTAACCATCCACAGAGGCTGAATATGTAGACTGTCTGAGGATTTTGCAATAATAACTCATGAGCTACAGGCTCATGTTGCACTAGCTAACCACCCATGTTCATAGTTTTCTCGTAGCTGAACTCAATTCGTTGCTGAAAATTCAAATTCCCTATTTCCCTTTCTGCTCTAGTTTTTCTTCTGTCGTGCCGTCACATTTTTTTTCTTTTCAAAAAATGATCTTTTTGAAAAAGTAGTCTTAATCGTAATTTACAAGAAAAACATGCAATAAAGAAGGACATGCAATTACATTTGGAAAGTACCAGAAAAGTATTAAAGAAAGGTTACTTGTGTAGTTATGGCAGCAGCGAAAAGACAGGTTTTAAAAGGTGGATTACCCCACCCCCTACTTAGAGTATGACATGTGTCCTCACATGTACTAAAGAATAGGCGAAGATGTGGTAATAATGACTGGAACTTGTCATAGCAGTAAATGAATAAAATAAAATAAATCAAATATGCGATAACAAAAGATATGGCATACCTTTGATATTTTCACATACGTGTGAAGAAAGATGACGGCGTCTGCATGAGTTGATAGTTGGGATTGATATCATAATGAAAGTTGATGTGGATGGATGAGGTGGATGGGTGATGTGGGTGAATGAAATAAACAGATGGAATGGATGGATGGGATGGATGGATGGAAGATAAAGAAGTGAGATGGGGTGATAAATGAAAATAGAGAAAAAGGGGTTTCCTTTAAAAAGAAAACTTTTATTATGAGCATACTTTTTTTTAAAATTACGGTGAAGCTGCAGGAGAAAGGCTAAAGCCTTCAGCTGTAGGAAGAGTAGTGGGAGGAACTTGAATGAACTACTGCATGAATTCTTCTTTTAATAGTGGTTTATGGTACAACCGAAGTCAGTGGCTATTAACTAACAATTTAAAATAGACTGGATCAATTGTCACCAGTTGTACAGCTCCGTTGTCAAATACATTTTCAACTTCATAGGGGCTAAGCTAGCGTGTTGTGAGCTTACCCTAGTTTTTTTGATATCTAGAATCATATAACAGAGCCCAATCACCAGCAGCAAATTTTTTAGTTTTAATGTGTTGATCATGCCATTTCTTCCTTTGCTGTTGGATTGCTTTTGTATGCTACAGGGTGGCTTTTCTCATTTCATCCAAAGCATTTAGCTGTAGGAGATGGTCCTTCTGTGCTTTAGATATTTCCATATTGAGCTCAAGAGCTGTCCTCAAAGTTTTGTGCTCAAATTCTATGGGTAACATGGCTGTTTTCCCATAAAGCAGCTCAAAAGGTGTAAACTCAGTTGTTGTCTTCCATGTAGTTCTGTAGGCCCAAACTACTTCAGGAAGTCTATTGCTCCAATCTTTTTATGGATCTGCATTGTCTTTGTGAGGATCATCTCAATTTCCCTATTTGTTACCTCCACCTGACCATTAGCTTGAGGATGATAGGGGTTGGACTTCCTATGTTTGATTTTATAGTCATTCATTAGTGCAGTGATCAGATTTGATGTGAATTGAGCTCCTTGATCAATTACAAGCTTTTTGGGAACTCCAAATCTTGTAAAAATTTGTTCATACAAAAATTCAGCAACTTTGTTATCTCGAGCATAAGTCATAGCTTTTACCTCGACCCATTTTGTGACATAGTCCGTGCAAACTAGAATGTATGACTTGCCATTTGATGGTGGATCAATTGGTCCCACAAAATCCATCCCCCATTTATCAAAAGGGGTGACTATTACCTATGGATATAGTGGCATTTCATCGGACTTAGTTGGTCTTCCCATACACTGACATCTGTCACATTTTTTTGTATAGGCCACAACATCCTTGTATAATGTTGGCCAGTAGTATCCTATTGTAAAAATCTTCATTGATGTTCTCTTTGCTGCAAAATATCCTCCACATGGTTCATCATGGAAAGCATGCAAGATATCATAAGTCTTATTTTCTCTTACACATCTACGCATTACTTGATTAGGTCCAGTATAAAACAGACAATTTGCAATCCATGAAAAATTAAAACTTTTCTCTATTAACAATTTATTTTCTTTTGGAGAAAATTGGGCTGGTATTCTGTTTACTGCTAAATAATTGGCAATGTCTGCATACCATGGTGTATGTGTAGCAATGGAAAAAAAGTGTTCATCGAGAAACATATCATCAATGACCTTCTGTTCAACATGTGCAGCTGATTGAAGTCTTGATAAAAAGTCAGCTACAACATTAGCTTTTCCTGTTTTATCAATTATTGAAATGTGAAATTCTTGTAACAACAGGAGCCATCGTGCCAACCTACCAGAGATGGTAGGTTTGTTCATCAGATACTTAATTGTTGCATGGTCAGTATGGACAAATATCTGATAACCTGTGACATAATGCCTAAATTTATTCAAAGCATACATTACTGTAAGCAATTCCTTTTCTGTTACAATATAGTTGAGCTTAGGACCTTGAAGGTTCTTGCTGATAGAGTAGATAGCATGCTCAATTGAATTTTTTTTTTGACTTAAGACTGCTCCTATACCAAAATTAGAGGCATCAGCATGTATGTGGAAAGATAAATTCCATTTTGGACCTTAAAGAACAAGGGCTTGAGTAAGCAAGTCCTTTAGTTGCAGGAAAGATTTTTCATAGGCCTCTGTCCACTCAAATTGAGAATCCTTAGTTAACAAGGCATAAAGTGGACTGGCAATTTTACTGAAGTCTTTTATAAACCTTCTATAATACCCTACATGACCAAGAAAACTTTTGACATTTTTTTGTTTTGCAGGAGTTTGTAAATTTTGAATAACTTCAATTTTAGCAGGGTCGACCTGAATTCCATTATTTGAAACATGATGACCTAGAACAATACCTTCTTCCATCATTAGAAAACACTTTTCACTGTTTAGAGACAAATTTTGCTCTCTGCACCTTTTTAGTACCTTTTCTAAATTCACCAGTGCTTCTTCAAATGTGACTCCATAGGTAGTGAAATCATCCATTTAAATCTCCATACATTCATGAGATATATTAGCAAATATACTAATTACTGCTCTCTCAAATGTTGCTGGCGCATTGTATAGACCAAAAGGCAAGACTAAATAAGCAAATGTTCCCCATGGATAGGTAAAAGTGGTCTTATCTTGATCTTCAGGGGCAATTTTTATCTGATTGTACCCACTGTAACCATCCAAAAAGGAAAAATATCTTTTGTCAGACAATGAGTCTAGTACTTGGTCTACAAAAGGTAGTGGAAAGTCATCTTTTTTAGTAGAATTGTTCAACTCTCTGTAATCTACACACACTCTCCATTTTCCACCTTTCCTGGGGACAATGACTAGTGGAGAAACCCATTGACTATTAGAGATTGGATAAATAAAACCAGCATCAAGAAAATTTTGAAGTTCACTTTTAACTACTTCTCTAAGTGCTAGATTTACTCTTCTTTGAGGTTGTCTAACTGGTGAACAATCTTCTTTAATATAGATCCTGTGAGTACAAACTCAAGGATCTATTCCTTGCATGTCCCCATATTCCCATGCAAAAGTTTTATGCTGTTCTTGTAGCATTTTTAATAAGTTAGCCTCTTGAGATTGTGACAACTTGCTATTAACATTCAAACAATGACCTGGAGACAATTCTATTTGCTTAGTGAGATTACTCATAGAATCTATAGGTGATGTTTGCACCTCTTGTGGAAGAAAATTATGAAAAATCACTGGAAGTTTAGGTAGTGAACTTTTAGAATCCGATTGCTACAGGAAACATTGCAGATGACTGCCATTTGGATCAGATGAACTACCCGTATCAGAGTTGTACTGTAGAATTTGAAAAAGCAAAGCATCCTCACTCTAAAGTTGTGAGAATGGGTCATTTTGAAGCATCATTAATTGAGCCAAGGAATTGGATTCTTTAGTTTCTTCCCCTACATCTGGCCAAACAGGTTGGGACAAATCTGGTTGAGGTCTAGCAGGTGGATACAACACCAATTTTTTTGTGGACTGTCCATCAGAAATGGTCATATCTTTAGAAGGGCATCCTATAAAAGCATCAGCAGTGGCTAACCATGGTCTTCCAAGGATAACTAGATACCCTCCTAAAGTTTCCTTAATTGATAATATTGTGAAATCAATAAGATACTCCCAAGATTCAAGAGTGACAATTACATCTTCCACTATCCCATCAGGTTTAACTGTGGAGCTATCTACAAGCTGCAGAACTGTGGGTGTAGACCTAATGTTTGAAATGTTCAAGGAGTCCATAGTATGCTTTGTCATGACATTAATGGCAGCACCTAAATCAATCAAAATATTTTTTACAACTTGGCCATTTATATGTATCTACACTACAGGACTTCCAGGGTCAACATACTTTGGAATGACTGCATTTCCCAACATTATATCAACCAATTTCCCTAAGACATGAATTCTTTGAGGATCCTTTTTCTTTCATCCAGGCTTCTTCAAACAGGCCTCTTTAATAGCTTTTCCAAAGATGGGAACATCTTTAATAGCCTGAAATAAAGGGATTTGAATCTGTACATTCTTGAGCTGATCCAGGATGTCAAAAGTGGGTTCTTCCATGAATTTTGATGTAATACTTTACAACCTCTGAGGAAAAGGTGGGTTGTCTTGATTTTGTAAAATAGGCTCCTTAGAAACTGTATCAGTTATGGGCATATGCTCAGTAGGAACAACAGGTGCAGTAGATTCTTCAAGGGGAGAATCTGGTATTTCAGTAATTAAAGGCAGTTTTGGAGCAGGTAAAGTGGTTGTAGACCTCAAATGGATATCATTTATGTTTAAGGCATAAGCTTGATATTGGTTTGCTTCGGCAAGATATGCAGGCTATTGTGGCTGTTGCTGTTGCTTATTATTGAGATTTGGCAACAGCTGGGCAGGCATAGGCATTTGCTTTGGAGGGCCAGGATTTGTGGCAGTTGCTGTAGGAGGTGGCATGAGGGCCTGTGGTTGTGGCTGCGGAAGCTGCAGGAATCCAAGAGGTGGGTTTTGCCATTGCTGAGGGTCTCTCCATTGAATATTTTGTTGCCAATTTCCTGAAGGTGGGGTCCATTGCCCTTGTGGCTACCAACCTCCTTGAAGAGATTGCCATTGTGGGTTTTGATAATTAGGCCAACTTGGTTGAGGTGGATTCCAGGGTGGTGGTGGTCCATATGCATGTTGTCATTGGTTATTATAGCCAGAATAAGGATTACTAAAAGTTAAAGGATATTGAGGCATACCTTGTCTTTGGGCCCATGGTCTCCTTTGTGCAACAAAGAACACTTGATCATCATCACCTTCTACTGGCTTGAAGTCAGTAGGTAGTTGCCTAGCTTCCAAATTAGCCACCATCTTGCATCTGCAGTTTCATTTATTCTGTCTGCAGTATGGATAGAACTCGGCCAAAACTACCTCAACTTCCTCATGTTTCTTCTGAGCTTGCATGGTGTCCAGTTGTGTAGCCATATTATTAATGATGTCCTGCTTGAAGTTAGATAGCAAATTTGTTATCTCCATCTGAGAAACTCCACCAGAAGAAGACTTCCCCACTGTAGCATGATGACCTCGACCTTTCTTAACTATTGCTCGAGAGTAGTTAAGACATATTTTCTTTATATCATCCCAAGGTAGTTGGGTTATATCACCTCCTCCCATCAAGTCCAGGGCATCAATACAGGCATCACTGATTCCCCTTAGAAAGAGTAGTTTCTGAGAGTCCTCGTTGAGAGTATGGTTTGAGTTCCTCTTTAGTGAAAACAAAAATATGGAAATATAATCTTCCAAACTTTCATCCTCCTTCTACTGAATTCAGAATATGTCATCACCTTTGCTGGCACTCTTACAATATTCCTTATATTTTTCAAGGAATTTCATCTGCATGGCTGCCCAACTATCTACAACACCTCTTCCTAGACTCATGAACCACCTGAGAGCTCCTTCCTTCAAGGTGGAAGGAAATAACTTCAGTTTATGGGCATCTGTATTGTAGTCATAACTGCGACATAGGACATCAAATTCAAACAGAAAAGTTTCTGAGTCCTCTGTAACCAGACCATAAAACTTGGGAAGCAAGGAAGAGGGAATTTTTTTAAGATTGTCAGTATCTCTCTAGGGAATAATGGGAAACTCAAAAGCAGGAGGTGGATTATTAGGTGGATTATTTGCCATGTTTGCTTGCTGGAATAATAGAGCGAATGGATTTTCCTCAGGTTCGTTGTTAGCTGGGTCAAATGGTAGTTCAACAAATAGGTTTTCAGGGATGAACCTTCCCAGTGCATCTCTTCTTCTTCTATGCATGCAATACGATGAATGATTTGAAAGATTTTAAAAAAATTTGACTAACAAACTAAACTAATGCTAAAAATGACTTCTGAAAAATTCTTAGCTGGACGCCATCCCTGGCAACAGCGCCAAAAATGGTCGCACCCATAAAAGGATATGAAAATCACGGTAAAACCTTTCCTGGGAATTGGACATTCCAACAGGCAACTAATATCTCTCTATGGATGCTCATTTACTTGTCAAACTAGGGGACGTATACTTTAAATGGCACAGCAAAATATATGCACTAAGAACTAGTTTCAGTCAAATCTTAGCAGAAATAAATACTAGAAAGAAATTCTATCTACGCCATAGGAAGGTAATGCAAAATTCTTTAACTCAACTATGATTTGATTAAAACACAAACTATGAACTGGCCTTATGCTGCAGGAACAGTCATAGGGATGGATTCTCTATGCTGCAGGAGCAATATAAGACTGAGTTTGTATGAAAACTTCAAAGATGAAAGCTAACTGAAGATCAATAGAAAAGAATAACTAACTAGCTAGCTATAGATACTTACTAAGTGGGCCCCCTTAGCAAGCATCTACTGATTACGCAGGTGCTAAACTCAGTACTTCATCAAATTTTATTCATAATAATAGAATGATATATATTGCTTTGTTGATATGGAAACTAACAACAAATTATGTCTCTTGTCAAACAAATTTTGTTTTTCATTATCATACTGACTCTTACATGATATCTGCTATCACTATGCTTCTATCTTACTCTAACTATCATCTCCCTCTCACTCGCGCAGGAGGAGTACTTTATTTAAAATCAGGAGAGCAACTAACTAACTAACCCTATTAAAGAAAGACGTGGAAGTAAAGTGTATCCCAAAATCAAGGAACAAACTTCATAAATGAATTTATAAATTCAACCTGATCCAGAGAGAATCTAGTGCTCCACTCTTTCTAGTTTGACTGTCATTAAAAATCTTTCCCAATGGTTTTGGTCAAAGAGTTTTCACCGGAGCTTCCTCGAAGTCATGCAGGAAATGGACTTTATTGCAAGGCCGAGATCAGCTGTGCTTGACTCGATCATTCTTCAACAACCTGTGAAACAAAAGGTAATAGATGTCAAAGAAAAGGCGTATAGCACATACACGATATCCATTCATTAATCACACATTTAAATCTATTTCATCATTCAAAAACTGTATGTGATATACCAGTCATTTAGGGAGTCAACGGGGCAATAAATGTAATCAAGTCAACACAATAAGCTGCAGGAATATGAAATTATTTTGCTACAGGATATCCCCATAAAAGGTTTCAACAGAGTTTAATCAGCCAAAAATAATAAAAGTAAAGATATTAAAAGTTCATCACAATATCCAAACTATGACCATATTTTAATCTCATCAACCAAGTTACTATTACATAATTTTGATCCTCTAACATGATGTGGTAGTGGTAGCTTACAGCTTCATGCAAATGAACATCATTACTATGGTTGTTATTAGACATTTTGATTTTACATTCTTCTAAGTATGCCCTGATAAGTATCAAAATTTGAGCCCCTCATGTGATGCTGGTTTTGCAAGTCCTGGTGCTCCTCCTGACTACACCAACGTACATAGACTTAGATTCATTAATAGTACATTTATTGGAAATTTTTTTACTATCAATTTTTACCCAACATTTTTCTTAAAGCTTGGGATCTTTGGCTGACTGTTAGTGTGCTCTAGTCTATAATCTTGTTTTCCCTAGTGCAATTGAACATCTATCTTTTCTTTTTACCATCCACACCACTTAAAGTCTTGGGATTACTCACTGCCACTGTACACTGCCTAGATTTTGACTTTTTGTAGGCATCTAGGTCAAGACTTTTGGCATTCTCTAAGTTCTTCAGAAGTTTCTGGAAACAATTTGAACTGTTCCTTTTTGTTTCAGAATGTGATGGCTCTTTTTGATGCTGCAATACAAGTGGTTCTTCAACCACCCAAGTAGAAGAAGTGTAGAAAGAAGCAAGGGCATGTTTTATTCTATAAGGAATTGATATCTTGGATTGCATTTCCCTACTGCCTGTCTAGCTCAAACCAAATCTTCAACATCTAAGCATGTTTCTAAGAATCGTGATAATAGGCATCTAAAAACTTTTGAAACTCTTAATTAGCTTTGGTAGATAAAATTTCCACTAGCTTTTTACCAGTCAAGAATTAAGGATAAAGCTTCAATAAACAAGATTTTGCATCCTGGCTTGTTGTGTGGAATGCAATTGATATATTTCTGATCAATATCTTCTAGCCTTCCCCATTCTGAGTCTATCTTAATATATCCCTACTTTTATTCCTACGCAGTTTTTGGACAAATATCAAGTGTTCTATTCTGATCTTTAGCTTATCCCATCATTGAGATTCTATTTGTTCTCTAATATTGTTTTCTTTTCCAACTACTTGTCTAAATAGTTCCATTTACATTCATGTTTTCATGGTTTCAACATTCAGTTATGATGAAACATTTAAATTTAGTTTTTCCACGCAGCTAGTTAATATGCATGTCTTCAGCATTAGTAACATCGAATAATTGTGATTATCCAAAGGATAAACATTCAATCTTTGTCTGTATTGTGGGCATTGATATAAAGGTCAAGTTACAGGATATACGGTTACTATACAACCTACTTTTACAAGAGCTCTTCAACCAAGTTGAAATGATTTTTTCCAAGGTTAGTTATTCAAGTTAGAAGTTTGGTAGCAATGATGGTAATTGTTGTCGATTCCCTAAAGGGCATGATGATACAATTCTATGATTGCACTATTCTATTATAATTTTATCATTATTAAAATTTGATTATGGGGTCAGTGAAATTGCAACCGCAAGGCTTGTATGTCTGTTTTAGATGCTATGTTCTTCAAGCCTAGTCCTTTCAATGCTTGATTCCAAGGAAACACAATCTGGAAGCTTTGCAATTTATTTGAATTGTAAATTCACTATTACAGATGGCTCCACCATGCCTTTTAACAACAAGCAGATCTAAATCATATAACCATTCAAACATCAGAAGTGTGGTATATTCATTATCTGCATTACTTCAGGTAATATTGGTTGTTTTGTACTTTTCCTTAAATTTAAATTTTAGTCTTGATATCCATACATCTTTGCTTGGAGCATAAGTCAATAAATGAAATCATAAATTTAACTAGCTATATTTTTTATTATAAGGTTGTTTCTTTAGAATTTTTGGCATTCAAATCTTACTCTATTTTGCAAATTCATAACACTTATAATAGAGGAACTTTTCTTTTCTTAATCTTAGGGAAATTACAATGTTTATGCTAGTTTTTCTTTCCATTACACTTTCTTCAAGTTTATAGCCATAGTATCTATTTTTGAACACTATTTATATAGTATTTTGCAAATCCTACCACAGTATTACTTTATTCTTCTTTTATGAAGATATTTTTGGTCCATTTTCATCTAAATTGAAGGAATGTGCAGCCATTCTCTACCATTACTTCTTTTATGAACATATTTTTGGTCCATTTTCATCTGAATTGAAGGAATGTGTAGCCATTCTCTACCATTCTCTTTTGTATCATTTAGAGGCATTCTTCTTTCAATGTTTGAAAATAGACTATTGGATACCTTTCTTGATAAAATCTTCAATCTTAGTAAAGGGAATGCAAGTAGTACCAAGATTAGTCTTCCTATAGCTGTTCTTTTGCTTGATTCATTGGCTTTGATTAAAGCTCCAAAGATTTTCCAAGGACATGTTTTGGTTTTGGTACGAATATGAGTTCTAACTTCCATTTTTCTTCAAATGTTTGATTTGGTTTTAAAATTTTCCATAATTATGTCCTTACCATTCATGTTTCTAATTGTAGGTCCACTACCAACAAGCCAAATGAAAATTGAGCTATGACTCCAACTAATCTTGCCTCCTTATGCTTGATTTGAAATAAGATGTTCAAGGGTTCTAAAAATATTTGGTATGGTGTAAGCACAATTTGGGAGCTCTATTCATGGACAACTGATATACCAATCAAGAATTCTATTATTGGTGCTCTGAGCATTCTGTACATATGGGTCAAGTTCACTACAATTTAACTCGAGGATCGGCCATAGACCTGAATGAAGCTTCTAGATTCAATCATTCCAGCTCAGAACTAGAGCATGTGGAGCTACATAGGGTTAAACTTAACCCAAGTAGCCTTTGAGAGCAGGGCAACATTCAATCAGGTCTGAGATTTAACCACATTAAGATTGGGTCAGTAATCATTATTTGTTCTTTGTAAAATATGTAACATCATCTTATTTTAATGTAGTCAAGTTTTGTCATTTTGGAAAATCTGTCAGCTATGTTACTTTTTTTCGTTTGGTTCTTCTGGTATGCTTCTAAGATTGTGAAGCACATGAGTTTTTATTATTATATTTTTTTGAGAAAGTGATATAATTTGTCTCATGAACTTATGACAATGAAACGAAGGGACTTGTATGTGAGTGGTTTGTATTTATCAAGAGAAAAAGACCATTGAGCTTCATCATGGCATTTTAACAAAGAAAGCAATAGATCCTACCATTATTTTATATCTATAAGAATGAACGACCAATTTTTTGAATTTATGAATTATAGGCTTCGGCATGTCCATTGCTAGAAATTTGGATGCTTGGAGGCTCTATTGAAGGTCTTGGTCTTCTCTGTTGAGAGAATTTTTCTGAAGAAAGAGTATAAACAGTTGTATCAATTCCAGTCAACACAACTAAACATATTTTTGAGTTTTGTGTCCTTGAAACCACATTTTTCTCGAGCAGTGTTATTCAATAAGGCATACATATAGCTTTTGTTGTGTAATTTTACATGATATGCTTCTTCTGTTCTATTGATGGATATGCATTTATAGAAAATTGAAAGATCTATGGAAAAGTTTATGAATATTTCTCATATCATGATATAGAATATAATTATTTTATGAACTCAACCAACCTATTATAAAGGGAGCCTAAACCATAAGGTGAAAGCACTGAAGCAATTTCATAATAATGATAACCACAATAATTTCATTTTAATAAAATGATTCCAAATTATTAAGGATATTCATTTACTTTCTTGTATATTTAGAGAGCAAATGATATCTAAACTTTTAGAATTTAATATCCCCATCTGTCTTGATGCTTCATATCAACCATTTAATTGTGTTGCCCCTAAAAATGACTAGGCAATAGAACTGGTATTTTTACAGTTAGGATTATTGACTTTTTCCTTAGAACTGGTGAGATTATGTTTTTGCACATAGATTCTCTTCTTTCATGCCCTATTTATGGTTTGGTAAATTTTTCATCCATTTAGATTCATCAATCCTAACATGAGAGGATAGAGATATTCTTAAACAAGGTGGTTGGTGTGGGCCCATTCCTTTCACTGACCATTTTTGTTTACATAGTAGTTGTCATTAATTATTTGAAATTAAAATTGTTCCCACTTGAAATTACAATGGATACTCATAGCATTGTTAACTTTACTCTCATAGATTTTCCTATTTGGTCTGAATTGTTGCTTCTCTAGATACATGTTATGAACATTTCAAATGAGTTCTATACAAACACACAAACACTGTTGGAACCACATACAACCCTCATTTGAAGGAGCCTACACAATTGAAATGTTTCATACAAAAGCCTTACTATATATAGTTAATCTAAGAATTTATTTTGTTATGATTTAGCAAAGAAAAAGTTTTTGGAGGGATTTATATTTACCCAAAGTTTCGGGACTTGAGTCTTTTTATTGTTTTATTTTGTTTGAACTTTCTGATGGATCAATCTAATCATTAATGTTGGGAAAATGTAATGATAGGACATCCTGCTCAGATGTAAACACAAAATCTAAAGAAACTGACAACACCAAGCTAGACATATTGGAAGCTCTCTGGCATTCACAAACATGGGCTAGAGAGGCAGAGAAAATAGTTGAACTTGTCATTTTGGAGAATGAAATTTTTTTATCATTGCTTATCAGGGAAGCTTCACATATAAAATTCTATAAAAAATGGCTGGAAATACTACAGATTAAGAATTCAAAGCTCATATGGCAACTCAAAATCCTACAATCAAAAGATCAAGGTACTCTAGCTTGTAATTCTTTTGAAGCTAGGTAAATCACTAGAGCAGACAATGCAAGAAGATAAAGAAATCAAATCCAAAGAGGAATGGTTCATTGTATTTTGTAGTGGCTCTTGGTTTAAGCCTTTCTAGTGTTGGCCTTATTCTGGGATGGAGCATGGGATGGATTTTTCCTAGTTTATGACTTCTTCTCGTATGCTTGCACTTGTTACAAATTGCAATTTGTGTGAAATTTTCAAAGCAATCAAATTGCACCATTTTCGTATCTGATCATCTTTGTGATTCAAAGTGTTTTCTATTCTTCACATTAGTTCTGTTGGGGCTAATTTTAGTTACATATTTGTTTGATTGTTTTAGAAATCTCTTGTGCATTCCAGACAAACAGTGAATACTATATTGTCACACTATATGCCATGAATTCTTTTGGCAGCTCATGTGTATGTATTGTATATCTTTATTCATTGTGTATAGATTATTTAGCTACTACTTATGTTCAATAGCTTAATGGCATAAACAATTTTCTTCGCTAACAACAACATGAATAGAATCTCTTATGCATCCCTTGCTCTTCTTTGCAAAGGCGGGTACTCTAGCTCATGCAGAGCGCTTGTTATTATACAGGTAAGCCTCCTACGCACATCAAAAGCAATGTGACATTTGAGAGGAAACAAGGTAGTTGGAGTAGCGTTATCACAAAAAGTGCGTTGAATCATTTGTTTGATGTTGGTGAAATAGAAACAGGTGAAGAGGGGCCTATTGAGTTGCCTCATAAATAGAAAAAGCAAATTTATTTTGATTTTCAAAATAGATAATATAATATTATCTATCAAAAGAATGATTGTCTTTGCTCCTTGCATTTACTTTTTTAGTTCCTACCAAGGAACTATAGGCATGGCGTTTTGTTAACTAGTTATTAATAACTTTGTTTTTAACAAATGAGAATTCAATTTATTTTCTTATTTGACAAAGTATTGTATATTGTTAAAGTAAACTTGCAAAATATATAACAAAACATTTATCCAAAATTAATTTTCTTCAATATAATTGGCATAAAAGTTTTGAGGGATAAGGGCAGCTTTTCAAGAGCATAAACTTTTTATAGCGGGTTTTTAAGGTTTTTTGCCACAAAGGCTATAATAAAATATATATATTTAGCTAATTTTTAATAATAAAAAATTTATTCTTCAAAATTAGTTACTTGTTATATTTTCTATTCTATTCATTTATTTATCTTTTATAGAATAGTTAAAATAGTTATGTTTTAATTAGGTGTGTTTGGTAAGTTTTAACAATAATGTTGATAAAACAAACAAACAAATAAATAATAGTTATAGTTATAAATCATTTCAAAAAAAATGAAATGTACTTATTTATGTGAAGACTAAATACAATTCTTATCTCTGTCTAAAGAAATTTAAATTGAATAGAGAAATAAATATAATTTTATGTAAAAGACTTAATAGAATTATTACTTCATCTAAATTTTAAATTGAATGGATAGATGGATTTAAGCTCAAGGTCTAATTGGATTTTGGTAGATTTAAAAACAAACAAAAGTATTTCCTAGACCAATGTGGAATGAGGAGTCCAAAAGTTACAGTTGGAGGAGGATATAAAGGCTTATTTTATATATATTATTAAAAATATATACACAACATGACCACGCAGACAAAATTATTAGAATTAGGGTTAAGATTTTGGATGCCATTAGGTTTAGACACAAGGCATTATATTAGTCACAATAGAAATATATCTAATTTCAAGATAAGCTCTAATCTTTTTTATTTTGTAGACACTTAAAATTCATCTCATTTAAAATTAATAATTAATTTTATCTACAATTCACTCTACTAATTAATTCTACATCATCAATTGTTTTAAATTAAACCATTTAACTTCATTTTCACTTCATCATTTTTTACTATATATATATATATATAAGAATATATAATTAAAAATGTTATTTTAAAACAATAGAATAATTTGCTATTAAATTTAAAAGTTATATCACGAAAAGAAGAATAAAATAAAATTATACAAACATATATATAATTCTAAACAAATAATCCAAAAGTAAATAGTTTTCTTTTAAGTTTTTAAAAAATAGTATTTCATCTAGAATTATCTTGTTGTAACTAATTACTGATAGCATTTCATCTAAAGTTATCCTATTCTAACTAATAGAATTATAGTCTTGACTCCCAACATAAAATGAGTTTTTTCTATTAGGTGGATTTACAAGGCATTACACTCACATTACAAATTCCAAGATTTGGAAAGCCCAAAGCAGTAGATCATATTCACCATTTCTCCCCACAACAAACAAATACATAAAAGGGTGTGTGTTCCAAGTTTCTCCTTGCTTTATAAACATTACCAACACAAACAAAATAAAATGTCATTTAGAATAAATAACTATAGGAAGAAGTCATTTTGTGATATTAATTAAGAGCACACAAGTCACATGCCAAAAAAATTAAACTTAGATATAATTAATATTATTCTTGTTGCAAATATGTTTTCTAGTATTCCACTAATTCATGCAAGCAATTTAAATCACGTATCTTGGACTTGAGACTACAGAATGCAAAGCAAATATGGAATGTCATGTAAAGCTAAGACTATTAAAATAAAGTGCAACAGATCAACATAATAAAGTGCAATATTTGACAAGAACCACCCATGCCATGCATATGAGATTCGATGAAATTTAAAAAAATCATTTTGGGAATCAACCAATTTGAAGGGACCAACCCAGAAAACTAAGTTTAACACTTGAATATCTCAATGAACAATCACCCATGATATCCATAAATGAATTTATGTAAAAGTTTTTAAAACATTCAAACAAATGTGAATTTATAGGGTAAATGTCATTTTGCAAGTGTCTAACGTCTTCCCTCCTGTGGTATAATCGAAACTTGGAATGAGGTATGGACAACCATTAAAAGAAAAATATTTAGAAATTTGCAGATAAATATGTGGTGGTAGCTAATGATGCGAAAGTTGCATATGATAAAATCTTTAGAAATTTTCAAACAAAACAATTGGAAAGAGTAAAGCTAGATAATAAGGCCTTAGAGAGTGGAATCCTGATTCCTTGACACAATTGTTGTTGCAACAAATGGAATCCTTGGAAAGCTTGATCTTTTTCTTGTTGCACAAGGTGCTATCTCATCTGCAACAACAACCATGACAATGCTTGTGAGTTGTAATGGTAGTACACTTACTGACCCAACAATGCAGGTATAAATATGGCCATCGATTGGGTGAGTTGTAACGACAATATTGTTGCACTAATGCTATAATAAAAGGATTCACCTAAAAAATTTGAGGGCTCTTTTTTGTGTGTTGGTTACATTCTCCACTTCCATCTTCACTGCCACCAATGCCTTCACTTCCTTTTTGATAGCCACCTACACGACACTTTAAATGCAACTGTAAAAGCTTGACAAAGGTTTTTTCCATCCTCTAATGGGAAATGCAACTGTAAAAACTTGACAAAGGTTTTTTCCATCCTCTGATGGGAGTAGAACAACGTAATAATAAAGTATTATTAATAATGATATAAGATAACAATGTGGTTTTATAATATAATATAGCTAGTTTTAAATCTATTATATTTGATTATATATTATATTAATTTATTAAATTCATATGTTTAATATATTCATTTTAACATGGTATTATAATAATATATATTGTATAATATGTAACATATATAATCTAATGATTTTTTTAATTTATAAGAAAAAAATATTATATAAAAAGATTAATTAAAGATATTTTCCAAACAATGTTAATTTCATTATATTTTTCTTTTTTTAAAGTAAAATGTTTTATTTTTTATTTTGTACTTTTTGAATTTTTTTTCCCTCATCTCTTGAAAAGTGAACCTCAAATTATTCCAAAGAAAATCAATTAAGCAAGGCTAAGGAGGGTTTTCCTAACTTCATTCAACTAATGAAAATGATACACCAGTTAAAATATTTGTTTGCTTTCATACATAAATTTGAATAATATATTAGCAAATTTTCATAGAGATAAAATTTATGATATGCCTTAAGTATTTTAGTTAAGCTAATTTAATATAATTGTAGGGTGTGCAATAATTAAGGAGGGTTTGTAGGAAAACTTCATTCAACTAATGAAAATGATACACCAATTAAAATATTTGTTTTCTTTCATACATAAATTTGCATAATATATTAGCAAATTTTCATAGAGATAAAATTTATGATATACCTTAATAATTTTAGTTAAGTTGATTTAATATAATTGTAGGGTGTACAATAATAATACTAATAAAAATTGTTTATTAAGGTGAGTGTTATAATCAATATTACATAAATATAATCAAAATAATATAATTTGAAAATATTAATAAATAAGAATTAGGTTAGAATTAAGTTTATCATAATTATAATTATATAGATTAATTTACAATTATAATAATATAATTTTTTGATTAAATTATGATTAGATTATAGTTCACTAAAATATTTAAGGTAAAATATATATATATATATATATATATATATATATATATATATTATAATATTATAATGATGTTAAAATTATTTATTAGATATTATATATGTTACATATGTATTATATAGTGTATATATTATTTATTTGAATTTGTTATTAGATTATTTTATATATTTGAATTTAATGGAATGGAAAATATAACAAGTAAATAAATTTTGAAGAGTTTACTAAAAGCTAGTTGAATATTTTTTCCATTCCATAATAATCGGTAATGGAAGTAATGGAAGGGCCAAAATCGCTTATCGGGTGAAAATTGTGTACCAATTAGATTCAAGAGAATTGATTTTTGAAATATATTTTGTTATATAATTCACATCTATACATTGATAATAGATTGAAAAAAATCAAATAGAAAAATTACTCAAGTTCTGATTCCGAGAGTTAATAATAACTAAAATTATCCTTCTCTCCACACCTAGAAGAATGTATATGTTGAAGCTTCTACAGGACCAAATGTGCTTCCTTTTCATGCTTACGATGCTCATATACTAGAGCAAATAACTGACGAGAACACCAAAATTGAAGTGACAAATTAGATTTGTAGCAGCTTTAGATTTGAAGGGGATGTTAAAATGGCAGCACCTACAGAGGATCTCACCATCTACTTCATGTATTCAATTGGTCAAGCACTTAACTTCCATTTACTTTAGATTATAAAGATGCATGGTGTTTGTGTAGGTTCAGCACTTGATTAAAAAGTGTTTGTTATTTAACACGGATCAACAGGAATGTGCTGAGGTACTTTCTAAGCATGCTAATATTCAACCTACCATAAATATTATAGGCACAATGTATATAGTTAGCTTGATGACCCAAATGATAAATATGATGACAATTGTTTTATTTTTTTCCATACACACTTTCACTTTAACATTGAAATCCATTTATAAATTTATGAATTTTTGCAAAAAAATAAAATTGAATTGATCAAAGATAAATTTCACATAACTAAACTAAAGGAAGTCCATCATTCTTGATCCAAATACTTAGGGTCTACAAAAATATCCCCAATGTTTATCTTCCCAATACAAGAAAAAGTTAAAGCAACTGCCTAGGCTATTTCAAATCAAATGATTTTTTGAATATTGATTTTGTCATTTAATCTAACTCTTCCATAGTTCTATATTTTTCTTTTCTTTTCTTTTTAATGGAGTATTTTATATCATCCACATGATTGTTTTCTTATTAGATATTAGAACTTGAGTCTTAGGATCCCTTTCACCAATTTGACTAGTAAGATCTACTATAAAGTATGTATTTATTTTAGGGGCGACCCTTTGGTGAAATGGTGGGGCTTCTTGCTTGTAGTGCCAACAACCAAGGTTCAAGCCTCACGGGGTCAATCTCTACTGTGTCAAAAATTGAGATTGGGGGAGACCCTATGGTGAAATGGTGGGGATTCTTGCCTGTAGTGCCAACAACCAAAGGTTCAACCACATGGGATCGCTCTCTACCATGTCAACAATTGAGATTGCTTACCCCAATTTTAAGGCGGCTGCAGAAGTATTTCCCAAGCCACTCTGGATTTTAGGGCCTTTGTCGTTGACTGTGGGCTAATGGACTGCCCCACGGTGAATGGCCTCTACACTTGGACCAATAGGCGGAAAGACTTCACTGCCATCTCCGAACGATTGGATCGGTTCCTGATTCCAACCACTTCCCTGTCGAACTCTCAATAACAGGGGGCACGGAAGCAGAAAAAACAAGCTTTAAATTCCAAAATATGTGGTGGAGGCTCAATCAGCTTTAGGTTGAGCAAGAAACTAAAAATGGTAAAACAAAAATTAAAAGAGTGGAACAAGGCACACTTCCAGAATATTTTTCACAAAAAAGCAAGAGTGGAAACGGAACTGGATGCTCTCAATCAAAAAGTGATACAAAAAGGCATGAAAAATGAGGACTTTGTTAAGGAAAAAAAGCTCCAGGGAGAACTAGTGGAAATACTGAAACGGGAAGAGATCTATTGGAAAGACAAGTCGAGAGAGGTCTGGCTGCAGGATGGCGACTCCAACTCAAAATTTTTTTCATTCCTCGGTCATGGAAAAAAGGGTGGCAAACAAAATTGAAAGGATTCAGAACCAAAGCAGTCAATGGTCAGTGGGGGGGCGGAAGTTGGCAAAGCGGCAAGTGATTTCTTCGCTAGTCTTTTGGGCGGTCAACAGATACAGGAAGGAAACCAGGACATTCTGAGGCTAATCCACCCAAGAATATTAGAAGAGGATAACAAGATGTTATGTGCGCCCATCTCAAAGGAAGAGGT